>JBBPDI010000003.1:7422862-7444701 GCA_037974545.1 Cucumis variabilis
AACTGTTTAGAATTGTCCTATGCATGTTTAGCTTAGGCATTAATGTTTTAATGAATGATCCCATGCATCTTTAGCAACTTTATTTGGAAGTAGGGTTTTATCTCGCACGTATCTCGCCATGGAGAAGAAATGGACCGAAGAGGCATTCACCGAAGGCCACCAAAGTTGAAGTTGAAGTGAAGTCGAAATCTAAGTGAAGTGTGGAAGCCAGAAGTTGAGAAGAACGAGTTTTCTTTTTTCTTTTTTTACTGGTTTGTTTTGTTTTTAGGTTGAAGAGAAGAAAAGGAGGGAAAATTAAATAAGGGTATTTTGGACATTTTACTTCAAATTTGTCCTAAATCTCAACTTTTTAAAAAAGAGTCCTAAATTTCAATTATCCTTCTCTTTTTAGCCTATTTTTGGCAATTTCCCGAGAGTTAGAGATGGAGAGATGGTGACATGAGGGAGAGGGATCGGTGGAATGGAAAGAAAAAAATCGTGAGGCATCTCTCTAGAACAATGGAGAAGAAAGAGTTTTATTTTTATTTATTTATTTATTTTAAAAAGGGAAAAGACTCAAATGCCCCTAAACTCAACAAAAACTTCCTTTTTGCCATTTTTTTAACTCTTTAAAACTCACTCATTTTTCCAATTATTTTACCAACTTAAATTATTCCAAACTTTCTTGTTAAAGTAATTAAATCTCTAATTGGTGTAAAATGTGCTTCAAGATTGATTTACACAATTAAGAAATATTAGAGTTTAGAAGAGAAGTACTTACACATTTTATTTTCTTTCTAGCAACCTCCTAAATTTTCATTTTTTTCACAAAAACTCCCTACAATATAAAAAATCCATCACACAAGAAAAATTTATCTTAGTTGAAAGTGTATGGTAGGACTTAGGCCCCAATGATCCACTTTAAATAACAAGAGAGTTTAGTGTTTTGAATTTCACATTTTCTTTTTTATATATTGTTCCTCTTGTTTTTAGTTATTGTTCTTCTTTTACTATTTTAGTTCTCTTGCCTTTATTTATTTATTATCTTGTGAGTTTCTCTTTTATATATAATTTTTTTATTATTATACATATTTGTTTTACATTTTGTTGTTTATCTTTTTTTTTTATCATTATTTCTTTCATTTGTTAATTTATTCTTAAGCTTTGTTCTTTATATGCTTATCTTTAATTTCTTTATATTTAGTATTTTATATTTAACTCTTTTTTTTCTCTTCATAGCATTTATTATTGTTTCTTTACTATTTTCTCATTTTTTATATTCTATTTAATATTATATTTTTCCTCCATATTTTTATTTTGTTCTTATTTCTCTATTTTTTTTTCTTATAATTACTTCTCTATTATCTTATTTCCAAATTTTCTTTTCTCTCTTATAATAAATTTATTTGTTTATGTACATTATTTCATATCTTGTTTATCTTTTTTTAACTCATTATTTGTTCTTACTTTCTTTTTCTTTTTCTAGTAATTTTGTTTCATATTTTATTTTTCTTATAGATTATTGTTTATTTTACATTTTTGTACATATATGCTTATTTAAATGCTTGGGCTTGCTTTATGATTCATTTAATATATTCTTGCTAATAGTTGTTTAATTATTTTCAATTAATTTTTCTTTAAAAAGAAAACATCCGACGACAGAATCTAGAAAATTTGGGAGTCCGATTTCTTAGAATTCTTGAGGTGAGGAGTCGATTCTTTGTGAGTTCAAGATGGATCTCCAATATGTTTGTAACGATCCAACTTTTAGAATTAAGCTGAAGTTGTTACTTTAACACTAGACTCATATTTTAAACACAAAACTTAATAATTTAAATAAAATTTTAACAACATCAAAGACCTTTTATAAATATTTTGGGCCCTAATTCAAACAAAATCTTAAAGTCTATAAACATAACGATAATAAAGAGAGTCCAATCATGAAAACTCAAAATAGTCTCGATTACTAAGTAAAAACCAAAAATATAAAGCGGAAGCAGTTTGAAGGACTTTTTCCCTATGGCAATCACATCTCCTTCTTGTCCCTCGTCGGTCTGCCCTTGGAGTTACCTTTGCTTGAAAAGTTAAACATAAAAGGGTGAGTATAACATACCCAGTAAAAGACCCACTATTGGTTTTGTTAGGGAAAAAAATAAAACTATTAACTTTCTACTGGGGGTATCTTGCACTTTTAATAGTCTTGTGATCCCGTAGGATATTCACGTAATCAGTATAATGTCCCGAAGGACGTACATATCAGTCTAGTACTCCCGAAGGATGCATAACAGGTGGTCATCCCGTAGGTTACTTGCAAGGCACACTACCTTATAGATAAAGTTAACAAGTTCCCCTCAGTCTAAATCTAGCATTTTTAATCAGTCAAACAAATAACAATTCAAACTACCATCATTTCATTCTTTCAGTTCAACACAAACAATCAATTTATTCAATCCAACACATAATCAAACATTATCAGGATGATTCCTCAACGAACAACTTATACGTAAGCATTGCTCTTCTCAATTCAGTCAATTCAATTTGGTTCATTAATCCTACCTATAGGACACTACCTATGTCCTAACATAAAAACTAACCAACCCACAACATAATCAACTCAAGGTTCTCAGTTCAGTCATCCTAACCAAGTATACGTATTAGTTAATCCATCTCAGTTCAATAAAATTCATACAGCTAAATAGTCTAATGTTGCACGAGATGAAGCTTTTGGTGAAGAGAACGTGAGGCTCAGTGCTCGGCTTGCACGACCTGAACGATGAACGTCAAACATTGAAGAATGCAGTCGGATAACTGAAACAAAGAAGAAGAGCAAGTCGAAATTGGGATAGGTTTCACGTGCGACGAACAAGGGAGAAAAGGAAGTGATCGGTGTCTAAGGCTCTTGAGAGACGTTGACACAAGTGTGAGCGATTGGCGTCAGCTTCAGACGAACGAAAAAAGAGAGAAAGAAAACATTTGGCGGCTGCAACTCGTGAAGTAGAAGGAAGAAGAAGGAGAAGACGGAAGGAGGGGTGCCTCACACGTGAAGGAAGAAAGAAATTTCATTAAGAATAAAGTACCTTAATATCTGAGGTGTTACAATGTTTTTAAGAAAATCTCAATATGTTATTTTGTGTCTGTATAATTTATTATGATGCTTCTATACTCTTATTTTTTACTTATATAATTTTCCTATCAAGCCTCATTTTGTTTCCTATTTAAAATTTTCAACTCTTTCTAATTAAAATTTATAATGTTATAAAATATTTTCAATTTAAAATTCTATGTTTTAAAATAAAGACTATTTTTTATTCATTTAGAAAATTTATCTTTAAAATTATAATTTTTTTTTATTTTTTTTTCAATGGTTCAAAATTTAATCTATGATTTCATAAGGTTTTCTAATCAACCTTTTCTAATAACATGCATCGTTTTCTTAAACAAAATCATACGACGGAATCTAGGAAATTTGAAAGTCAAATTTTCTAGAATTCTTGAGCTGAGAGATTATACCTTTGGGAGTTCAAAATTTGATTAGAAGAAAAATTGATCTTAATTAATGTTTTAAAAAATCTCTTTATTAAGAAGGCTATTCCTATGACGGATTTTGTAACACCTAAAATTGAGGTATTTATCTCAATTTGATTGTCATATTTTATTAAGATTTTTAGGATTTTGGGTATTATTTTATTTAAGATTGGTGTGGAAAATATTTATTTTGATGAAAAAGAAAAGAATTGAAAAGGAAAAGTAATAGTAATAATAATAATAATAATAATAATAATAATAACAACAACAACAACAATAATAATAATAATAATAATAACAATGATAATAATAATAACAATGAAAATAATAATAACAATGAAAATAATGATAACAATGATAATAATGATAATAATAACAATAATAACAATGATGATAATAATAACAATGATAATAATAATAACAATGAAAATGATAATAATAATAATAATAATAATAATAATAATAATAATAATAATAATAATGAAAATAATAATAATAATAATAATGATGATGATGATGATGATGATAATAATAATAATAATAACAATGGTGATAATAACAATGATGATAATAATAATAACAATGATAATAATAATAATAATAACAATAATAATAACAACAATAATAATAATAATAACAATAAACAACAACAACAACAACAACAACAACAACAACAATAATAATAACAACAATAATAATAACAACAATAATAACAACAATAATAATAATAATAACAATAAACAACAACAACAACAACAACAACAATAATAATAATAATAATTTATTTAATTTTTTTAAAAAAGTTTCTCATTTTGCGTGCATATCTTCTTCCCCATTCTTCATATCTCCTCTTCTGCGCAACCAGCCGTCGCCCGCCTCTTCCTCTTCTTCTTCGTTTCAATCGTCTGCCACCCTGTGAGATCTTTGTCTCACCCTCACCCTTGATCATTCCTGTGTTCGTTCACCTTCCATTTTGCACCAGCCAAGTCGTCCTCCTCCATTTGCGTTTGGTATAGAGACGTTCCATGCCTCTTCGTCAGCCTCACACTGTTCAAATAAAGATGAAGCCGCCAGCTATCAGGTTCTTCGTTCGACGTACGTAAAGTGCCAGCCGCTGAGTTCTTGCTGATTTGTTCATCATTTAACTGTCTCCTCTGTCTCTCCAAGTCGCATGACTCCACCTCTTCCAGCCGTGAGTTGTAAGCCGACATACACCTACAAGCTAGCCGCCCTGATCTATTTTTGCATGCTTTCTTTCGCTTAGGTTGATGCGCCGCTACCTCTGTCTTACTGTGAACTGTCAGAGTTTTGGTGGTAAGATTGTAGTAGTGGGTTTAATGATTCTGCATTGTAGCTTCATTGCGGTGTAATGTTGGATTAATCGATTGGTTGGATATTGTTCCTTGAATGTGTCATTTGTGAACAATAATTGAATTTCTTGGGTTCACAACAAGTTTGGTTGGAGTTCAATTCTCGATTGAATTGGGTAAGTTGTGGAATTTACATTGGTGAATTAAATGGATGTTATTGTTTAAGAAAGTGTTAATTTTCTATTTACTTATGTTTAGGATTTAGATTGTTTGACTTAGTTCAATCAAGGAGCTTGAATAAAGTTAAGGTAAGGGATTTTTACTACTAAACCTCATGTCGAAGTTGAAATGTATTGATTGAAAAGACTTGATTGTTATATTAAATAGAATGTATTGGTAGTTTATTGTTGATTGAATTGTCTGAACTGAGGTGGGTAATGCTTATGCATATGTTTGATTATTTTGATGAATCATTACGTTAATGATTGATTATGTATTAGTATACCTTGCAAGTGTAGTGTACCTTGCAAGCACTAAACTGTTAGCTTAGTTAGCTTTATCTATGGGGTAGTGTACCTTGCAAGTGTCCTACGGGATCACTACCTGTTGTGCATCCCTCGGAAGCACTAAACTGATATGTGCAACCTTGGGGAGCACTAGACTGATATGTGTATCCTAGGGGGCACTAGACTAATTATATGCATCCTATGGGATCACGAGACTATAATGAAAGTTTTTCTCTCTATCGCCCAAGTATAAGCGAAGAAGGTTACTTGCTAAGTCTAGGGTTGAACACAAGGAGTTTCCAGCTTTTAACTTATCTAATTGTGTGCAAAATCATGCGATATAAACTGTGCAGTAAAACATATTTACACTATAGTGCTCGTGGTGCAAGTGAGCATGGTAGGGTGGCATGGTGAATGGTGTTCTTTAACATAAACGAGGTGGAAAATAGAAATTTAATTACTAGACAAAATGACTAGTGTTTCAGTACTTAGAGAAGATATAAGCATCTTTTAACTGTGAATTAAGGCGAATATCTCTTAGGGTTATACCATACTTACTCGCCTCTCAGGATGCAAATATACGGGTTAAATGACACATTATATCAAAACATCTTGAATGTAGTGACAGTGGCTATTCCTCAATTAAGGTATACACTTCTCAGTTCTTTTTACCATATACATATTGACCTCTCAGTAATGTATGACGAGGACGAGCTTAGCAACGAGAATGCATTGCTGTGTTTTCTTTACCGCTTGCTTAACTATGAGTGGTCTCACCTATTTGGTGATGACGACCTCTAACTTTGTTCTTCTTTCGAATTAACAATGTTAAGAGTCTCAAACTTAACCAAACAAAACTCTTACTACATTCACTATAACTTTCTAAGTATTGAAGATCTCATTCACCGTTGTCTAATGATTCAATCATACAGATATGGAATAGATAAGAAAGGTGAGGGAATTGAAGAAGAAATACATTACTTTCATACATAATATTATAGACCTTTCGACCATAACATCCTATTTATAAAGCATTATAATATAAAAACACAAAAGTGGAAATACAATAGACACCTATCCAATTCACTATAACTTATCGTGGTGGCAAATTTCTCGTGCTTTGACACCTATCGCATTTGACCACAAACTTCCTTGTGTCCTGGAAGAGAGTAGGCCAGAAATACCCACTCTGCAATACTTTTGAGGCCATTTTTGTCCACCAAAATTTCCTCCATATGGTGCTTTATGACATTTGGCTAGTATGTCAATTGTTTCATATTCAGGGACACACCGCCTTAATAGATGATCTGGGCCCAATTTGTAAAGGAAAGATTCATCCCACCTATAAAAATGACACTCATGAAATAACTTCTTTCATTTCTGGCTCTTGAAATCTCACGGCCAAATCTTACAAAAAAGATAGTCGACTATGTCTACATACCAAGGCTCTGTTAGCTCAATGAGAAAGAGCTGCTCGTCTGGAAATCTTTCTTTAATAGCTTTTATCTCACATTGAAATTTTGCATTCTGAAGACGCGACAAGTGATCCGCTACTTGGTTCTTGGTGCCTTTGTGGCGTATAATCTCCAAATCAAACTCTTGGAGTAATAAAATCCATCTTATTAACCGTGTTTAGCGTTCTTTTTTGCCATGAGATACCTGATCGCAGAATGATCAGAATGCACCATAACTTTGGAGCCAAGGATGTTACTCCTGAACTTTTCTATTGCAGAGAATACAACTAACAAATCTTTATCGATGGTGGTATAATTTTCTTATGCTTCATTAAGAACCTTGCTAGCATAGTAGATTGGATGGATCACCTTATTCTTCTTCTGACCCAACATAGCCCCTAGCGCTACATCACTCGCGTCACACATGAGTTCAAATGGCTGTGACCAATTTGATGTGATGAGGATAGGTGATGAGGTCAACACATTTATGATGGCCTGAAACGCTTGGTTTCACTTTTCATTGAAAAGAAAGGGTTAATCAGTGTATAATAGGTTACTCAATGGTTTAGCAATCTGGGAGAACCCATGAATAAATCTTTATTAAACCTAAAGTGGCCAAGAAAGCTTCTCACTGGTTTAACATCATAAGGCAGCATTAGCTTGCTAACGACATCAATCTTCGCAGGGTCTACTTCCAGTCCCGCATTGGAGACTTTGTGTCTAAGCACGATTCTTTCTTTCACCATGAAGTGACACTTCTCCCAGTTCAACACGAGTCGTGTCTCTTTAAACTTCTCCAATACTTCTTCCAAACTGTTTAGACATTCTTCAAAAGATTTGCCAAAGGCTAAGAAATCATCCATGAATATCTCAACTGATTTCTCCAAGAAGTCTGAGAAAATAGTCATCATACACCTTTGAAATGTTCCTGGTGCGTTACATGGATCAGATGGCATCCTGGGAAATGCAAATGTATTGAACGGACATGTAAACATTGTCTTGTGCTTGTCCTTAAGTGCTATTGTGATCTGGTTATAACTAGAATAACCCATCCAGAAAACAATAATATTATTTTCCTACAAGCCTATCTAGCATCTGGACAATGAAAGGTCCTAGAAAGTGATCCTTTTTGGTGGCCGCATTCAGCTTGCAGTAATCAATATATATTCTCCACCTTGTGGATGTTCGCGGTGGGATTAATTCATTCCGATCATTTTTCACAACAGTTATTCTACCTTTCTTAAGGACACACTAGACTGGAATGACCCATTCACTATCTGTGATGGGATAAATGACTTTTGCATCAAGCCATTTAATAATTTCCTTTTTTGACAACCTTCTTTAGTGTAGGATTTAATCTTCTCTGGAATTGAATGGTGTCTAGTTGTCCTTCTTCCAACCTAATCTTATGCATGCAATAAGATGATTTATGCCTTAAATATCAGGAAGGGTCCATCCTATCGCCTTCTTGTGGCATTTTAGCATGTTCAATAATGCTCTTTTTTCTGTACCACTCAACTGTGCGAAGATAATGATAGGTAGAGTATCACTCTCTCCTAAAAATGCATACTTCAAGTGAGGAGGCAACGACTTGAGCTCTAGTTTTGGTGGTTCTTCAATTGATGGCTTTGTTCCCTTATCACCTTTGTTTACGTAGTCCAAAGGTTCACACTTCTTTTTGCCAGTTATGGCATTTACTTCTTCAAGCAACTTTAACTCGTCTCGAAAGAATTCTTCAGCACTAAATAGTTCTCACATGTCTCTTCCTTGCAATAGTCCCAACCAAGGACTTCTATTGCACTGCAGTTCTCAACATCAGTGTGGAATTTCATCATATTAGTGACATTAAATTTTATTTCTTCATTGTTCAAAAGCATGGTCAATTCTCCTTGGTGGACATCTATGAGGGCACATCTAATTGATAGAAAAGGCTGCCCCAAAATGATTGGGACCTCTCGATCAGTTTCATAGTCCAGAACCACAAATCTGTGGGAAACAAGAATTTGTCCACTTTTACCAAAACATCTTTAAATTTACCCTTAGGCTTGGCAATGGATCTGTCTGCAAATTGGAGTCTCATTTGCATTGGTTGTACCTCTCGTATCTCTAGTCTCTTAAAGATAAAAGTAAGCATCAAATTAATACTTGCCCTAAGGTCGAATAGTCCGCGACCCAAATCCATTCTACCTATTAAGTAGGGAACAATGGAGCTTCTAGGATCTATCATCTTATTGGCATCCCTCCCTTGAAGATATTGCTTATTTCTTGTGTTACACCTCCTCCGGACTACCTGCTAGCTTAGACCGAAAGACAATGTGAAGTCGATAGACAATGCTTTTCTCTACCTGTAACTGTCGGCCCTGCTGAAAACTTTAATGTGATAAACTTGCTAATCTAGTACATAAACTATTGTACATGGAACATAACACAAAAACTCCTAAACTAATCACAACATACATAAAGTGTAGCCCATACATAACTGATTTCACGAGTAAACTTGGAGACACCTTAACCAAAACATAACCAACAAAGGTCTATACAACCACAACTCCAAAAGCTTACATAAATTGTAGAGTATCGATATCATACTAAGATATATACATCATAACACAACTGACTCTATGTACAACTCTAACCACGTACTGGCAATCGATATTGGAGCTTCAACAATTTAAGGCAGTCTATCAGGCACCGAAAACTCAATCTCTACCTGGAAAGTGGGTAAAACATTATGGAATGGGTAAGCTATGAAGCTCAGTGAGTGACTCATTTTAAAACTATAAATTTATTGATAAAAGCACATGAAAGCGTACACATATAAATCTGTTTATACATGTCATGAACATAGACATATAATAGTAAGAATAGCTTACTCAAATACTCAATATATACGCCATTAAAATCTAGCAAGGCATATCAAGTATATCAAAATGTTTTAACTAACATGACAAATCTAAGTTGCATAGGGCACACCCAGTATATCAACGTTTACAAGCTTTACGATGTAGTGGGGCCTGCCCAGCACTCCCATCTTCTTTGTCGTAGTGGGGTCCGCCCAGCACTCACGACAGCATCGTTGTTACAGAGTATATAAACGTCAACAACAGAATCTTATCGACTCAGGTTCAATATCTCAGTCATGTAGTTAATAGAAACATCAGAAAAATCATACGAAAACATTAAAACATGTCTGCTATCTTTATCTTTCGTAAAGCTCAAGCTTACTTAGATTGTTCGTGAAAAGCTGTAGTTCTTAAAACAAATTTTGATAACTCATACTTGAAAATAATCATGGAATTCAAATAATTTTCAAAATTTGTAAATAAACATGTAGATCATTCAATCATAATTAATAATTAGGAGAAAATAAAAAAGTATTTTCAAAATTGGTCTTAGTCACTTACAGTCTTAAGACTAGTTTCCCGATCTGTAAATCCGACCTATTTCCTCTTGGCCTGTCAAACAACCATAACCAAGTATTAGAAACCTAAATATTATGATTTTCACATATTATGCTTGACATAGCTCACTAAGGGTATTGTTAAAGAAGTCCATCCTTAAAAATAATAATCTATACTCTACACTTTTCTCAAAATTTTCCAGATTCACAGTACTCAATTCAAATGATCATAACTCTTTCAATACTTAACGAAAATTAGATTTCTTTATGTCAAATCTTCATTTTGAGATTCTCTAAAACTTACCTCAAGAGATCTAAATCAGATTTCCTGTGTATAATCTTAGGTAGCCCTCGAAATTGAACCACTCCAAAATCGCATAAACAACAGTCCCTTTAACTTGTCCCTGCAATTTAACTTATTTTTAGTCATTTTTGGTTAACGGTTTCTTCATAAAATTTGTAGTAAATTGAACAATATTTCCAACCATACCAAGTAGTGATCCTAACTCCATCGGTACATCCTGAAATGCAGAAAACACCAGAGGTCTTCTAATTTTAAGAGAAAATCACTTGCCTTGTGTTCCTTCATAAAGTTTGTTTAAAAATGAATTAGCTTTCAGTAAATGTAAACCTCACCTCTTAATTCTGCTTGTGTAGCTCGAAATGAATAAAAAATCAGAGATGTGCTTAGTGAACTGTAGAAAAATTAATCTTTCAAACTCCTTGTGTTCTTCAACCAAAAATTCTTGAGATTCTTCTTCATCCTCTCTCAACCTTCTTCCCTTTGAAGTCTCTGAAATTTTGGTGAAGAAATGGTGAAGAAAAATGGTGAATAAATAATAAAACAAAATTGGCGGTGGATGAATATAAAAGATGACAAATTGCACCTCTTTCTCCTTCCTCCTTTCTTTTCTTTTGTCTTTACTTATTAATAACCAATAAATATATTATATATTTACATATACACATATACTTCGTTTCCCTTTTCCTTTTATTCCTTTCACATAAAAATAAAAAATTAAAATAGAATAGACTAAGAAAGTATCGGGTTTACATCTTGCGTTAGAGCCATTGTCTCTAAATCATTGGTCTTGCGCTTCTTTGCCTTGTCCTTTAGATACTTGACATAGGTTGGTATTTGCTCTAATGCATCAACAAACGAGATATTGATGTGCAACTACTTCAAAACATCCAATAACTTATTGCATTATTATTCATTGCCTTTCTTTCTTAGATGACCAAGAAATGGAGGAGGCAGTAGGGGATTAGAGCTTGTCGCCTAGTCAGACGCTTCACCAAGTTGCATTCCATGCCTTATATTCTCCACTTTCTCGTTTGGCATATTTTTTTTTTTAAGGAAGAATTATCATTAGTTAAAGAGAAGTTGAAGGGATAAATATTATTACTTGAGCTGCCAATTTCGACACCAGAGGTAGAAGTAGGATTTCTATGTTCAGACTCTGGTTTGCAGATGGATAAATTCCTCTACTTTATAATGTCACTATCTGACATTTTTCTTTCCTTGAGCTCCCTCTCTGGATTGGTATTTCTGTGTTCCTGAGAAGGTTTCCTTTCTGGCGGTCATAGATGTCACTGGCTATTTGCCCCATTTTTAATTCCAGATTTCTAATGGATGTGGCTTGGCTTTGTAGAAAGACATCATTCCTCTTCATATATTCGCGCACAAGGGATTTCATTGATGATGATGATGAAGGAGATGAAGAAGCTTGGTTAGGAATGTTGTAGTGGCAATGGGGTTGAGCTGATTGATGTGGTCTCTCGGGATACTGTTTTTGGCGATAGCTAAGTGCTTTACCTTTGTAATTTAATTGACTACTTTGTCGCTATTGCACGTGTTGTCCTTAACCTCTCCAACTAAAATTGAGATGGTCTGTCCATCCGACATTAGATGCATTGGACTGGGGCTCATTTTTCATACATGCGATGGTTTCGTGTTCATAGGGCATGCGTTAACATCGTAAGGTCCACCCCAGCCTACATAACTCAACTCAGCTGTTGTTGCACTATTGTAAAAGAACTCCCCGCGACATTAACCTGTGATAGAGCCATAGAGTGTGAAAGCTTGTTCATTTCAGTAACTTGGCCTTGTAGTGCTACCATAGAATTCTTATCGGATCCTTATTTTATCCTACCTCTCTCTTTTCTACTTCCCTTGTTATCATTCCGCGAGCCAAAGTCGCCTCCACTCTTGACTATTGTTGGCCATTGCATCCAAAATTATTTTAACTAGGTTATAGGATGATTAAAGCATCCCACCTGTGAATATAGCGTCTACAGATTGTTGTGTATCCCTGCTTCACTTGAAATAGGACACATCTAGGAATGCCATGATGCTTCACTCAAGATACATCTATAGATGCAATGCATCCCTTGATCATTCGTTTGAACCTTCTCCACGCGTCGATTAAGTTTTTGTTATCCCCCTGCTTGAAGGTCATCAAGTCTTGCCTTCTTTTTGCATTCTCAATGGGTGGGAAGAACTTTTTCATGAACTTTTCAATTAGACTATCCTGGCTGTGTGGGATGCAAAGGTCCCCATAATATCGATGCATTCCAACTAAATACATAAATTATTACCTACATAAAGAATGACCTTTACTCGAACACATACAACGTGAGGTGGAGAGATCATTCTAATATTAGTTGGAGGAATCAAGAACAAAATGCTCAGACGCAACACGGTGGCCAAGGAGATTATCGGGACGAAGCACCTGGCTATCACCCAAGACAATACAATGATAGGCCACACCATCCAACCCCATGCCATTAGCAAGCCAACACCACTACTTCATCCTCATCCTCATCCTCATCCAGTGACTCTAATGCAGGCAACAAGTGACGTCTTCAACATTTGGGGTACTAGAGAAGATGACACCCTGGGAGCTTCACAATACATTGCTCCATAGGTAGGATGGATCTAGGTCGTACTCTATGTGACCTTGAGGTCAAAGTGTTAGAAAATACGACAGAGGATAATACGTTGGGTAACCTTAAACACCGAATGATCATTTATGATCCACTCTTCAAAGAAATACCTATATTTAAAGACACAAACAAGACGAGCTCAGTGAGAAGAGCACAACCTGAAGTAGAAGCCCTCGCAGTGAATAAAGGTGAGCTTTATGAATTACTTCTCAATTTAATTGCAGAGGCCATGACTAAGGCTTTCAAAGAAGTGCTCCAGAAGAACGTGGCAATGAAGGAATAGATCGCCAACCTCAACACTACTATCATAAGGCTAAATACCAAAGTAAAGGTTTAAAAGCCATGGTCTCCTAACTCAACTCAACAGTGTTGTAGATTTCCTCAACCTTAAACAATTTGAATAGTTTAATGATAACTCACTCTAATCAACATGCCAAATTGCAAAGTGCCATGCCAGACAATTTGTGGCACAAATGGAATACATGCATACGATATTTGTACAATGTGTACCTCCGCCTGTCATCGTGCCAATTCCCCTCATTCAGCCAACAGATTCCACTCCTGGCAAACCTGATCCTCGTTTGGAGAACTAAATTTAGGGGTGTTATTTTTTAGTTTAGGTATATTTGCCTTTATCATTTTAGCTCTTTTGTACTATATATATTCAATGGAGAATCTAATTTCTCTTAAGTCCCTATCTCTTAGCTATTATGCGATTTACTTTTCTTTGCGTTTGCCTCATTTATGAATTCTTTGCATGCTTTTTTTTTGTTCCTCACACGGATAACTTTCATGATAAAATTTATGCTAAGTATAGTTTAACTTGTATCTGGCGTTGAAGCTTTCTCTAGCGAAATGAACTTAGTAAATATTTCTTGTAGTCTTTAGGCGAGCAAGCTTTACCTCAAACCTTTTTTGTAAAATTTTCTAAATTCATCATATCATTCACTTTTTCCCAATGAGGACCTTACAATACTTTAAATTTGGGAGTGTGCGAGGTCCGAGCTAATGCTTTCAAAAAATCAAGGAACCCTTCCTTTTCAGGCCTGAACATTAAAAAAAACAAATAACTTATTCTTTTATTTAAATTCAAGAGAAATAAGAAGTCTTATATTGTTGCCTCTCACCAAAAGCAAATAAGAAGCAAAGCTTCATCAAAATATAAAAGTAAATAAATAAAAAGCAATAAGAGTTATATTTAAGGAGAGGAATGGACTTATAGAGTACCTATGATTTCTCACTCAGCACATAATGCAAATAAACGCTACTACAAATTTGGCCTTCTTTGAAGTGCAAAGCACGTCAAAAAATGTCTATCTTGATGGTCTTTGCCCATCAAGTAGGTAGACATCAAGAAAGCCCGACCTAGTTTTCTTGATGGTCAAAACATGTCATAAAAAACTTTTTCTTGATGGTATTAATCATTAAGAAATGAGACTTTCATGTTTTTTGCCCATCAAGAAAACTAAAAACCTATTCTTTTTTCTATCTCACACTCACCTTAGCTCTTTTTTCTATTTCAGATTTCCTTTTCAAATTGGCATCTTCATTCACTCCTCAATGATTAGGAGTACTTCTACAAATTTCTAATGCATAAGTAGGAATTTTAACCTGAGATCTCTTGTCCATAGGTACATACAGGTGCCCAGTTGAGCTAAACTCATGTTAACTAGCTTCTACTAATTTTAAAAACCGACCTAAATTACAAACTTTAGTTCAATTCATTAAAGTTGAACACAATAACTAATTTAATTTTGATAAAGTCACATATTTTAATCTTATTACAATTACATCAGTTAACTTTTAAAAAAGTAATATTATATTATTGATGAATAAAAAGTAATAATTGGAAAAAAATAGTAAATATTTAAGAATATTATTGATGAATATTATGTTTTCTAAGCCTATTAACGAGGGTTTGAATTTCGTGCTTCGTGGGAAATACTTTTTCTTTGATGGGTCTTGTCCATGATCTTATCCTAAATCCAAAATTATAATTTTTTTTTGTTCATGAGCAATACCGATAAAAATATCATTTTTCTTGATGGACCTTGTCCATTGTCTTTTTTTGGTCTTTGTCCATCAAGAAACTCTAGACTCATCAAGAAAATTCTAAACCCATCAAGAAATCTAAAACAAATATATTGATTTTTTTATGATGACCATCGCAAATCAAAGAAAATTCATCATTTGATGGACCTCGTCCATCAAGAAAACCTAACTAACTTGTTATGCATTACCAGTAGACGTTTGTAGACCATCAACAAAACTAAGGGGACTTTTTCCATCAACGAAATAAGAATTCAATTTTTTTTTACATTTTTTTGTATTTCTTCAACAAATTAAGGGGACTTTTCTTTACGTACATGATCGTCAAGATAAACATTGTATCAAGAAAAATATTTTTTTATGGTCCTTTTCCATGACCATCAAGAACTCAAAATTTGCGTGTGTCAAGAAAGACCAAATTTGTAGTAGTGAAATAATTTGGTTCGTAAAAGTTGGTGCAACAAAAAGAAAGGAACTAAGAATTTTTTAAACAACGACCATTTCACAAAAATGGAAAATAAAATTTTCTAGAAATGAACAAGGGTAATTTAAGACTTAAGCTTGCTGTGTTTAGAATCTAGAAATATTTTCATGTTTAAAGTAGGCAAAGAAAAGAAGAAATGCTAGAATGCGAGATATATTAGAAAAGCATTCTGAAAGGTTTAATGATGTGCACAAAAGAAATCATGTATAGAATACTAAGATGATGCTTGAGGACAAGCATTATTTTAAATTTGAGGATGTGATAACTTGTAAAATACAAGTTATTGTAGTCTTTTATATAAAATAATGAAGTTTAATCGAATGAGAATAGAAGAAAAGAAGAGAAAAAATACGAGATTTGATTAATCTGTGAATAACATGATACAAAAGAACCTCATCACTTTTTTATTGTGTTTTAGCGCTCTAATCGTAGGATTTTAGACAAAAGAAGTGAAGCTTGGCGATATAACGTTTATGTGAGGAGATGTGTTCAGCTACGTGATGACAATCAAATAAGTTAGGCGATAGGAGGCACTAGCAGACAAATTTGGTTGGCCAAAAGTCAAAAAAGGACAAAAAGACGTATGTGCAGCATTGATACAGCTTTTTAGAGCATTAATGATGCGTGAGATATTCTATCAATATCACCACTATCTTATAAATAAAGCCTTTCACATCAGAATAAAGTGTGCACAAATTAGCTGGAGAGCAAGTTCCTTACACCGTCCGTCTTCTCCCTTCCTTGAGTTTTAAATGAGAGCTTCGAATAAAAGAGAGAGAGAGTTATCCCCTTCATCTTTCCCCTCACTGATGAGTAAAAATCAGAGCAAAAGAGTATGAGCAATCATACTCTAACATGTAACACTTTCTTACGTATTCTATTTTGTATTTTTATTATACTATTTTGTAAGATGTACCTCATGGCCGAGAGGCCTAAAGTTATTTTGTTTACAATAATGTATTTCTTCTTCCATTCTCTATAACTTTTCATTTTCAATCTGTTTGGTTAAGTTACTAGCAATGAAATGTGTTTTTAATACCTAGAGAATTATAATGTTTGAGTTATGAAATTTGTTGAGTTAAATGAGTATGTCAAAGCATTGTATATTCGAGAGAAAGAACAATGAGGTTGATTGTAATCACCGAACAAGTGAGAACGTACATTCAGTTAAGCAAGTGATGAGAAGAATGTAGGAATAAAATCTTGTTGCCAAGCTTCTACTTCCCAAACACTGTAGAAATGCCAATGTGTGTTGTGAAAGCATCGAGAGGTTGCTCGCCTTAATTAAGGAGAAATTACTAATAATGCAATCAAAATGATTAGATATAAATTAACTTTGTGTATTTGGATCCCGAAAGGCGAGCAAGTATGGCTATGGCGCCATGAGGTCATTCGCCCTAATTCGAAGTTAATATATCCTTTATATTGCCTTCAATTATTAAAGCATAATTCCTTGTGTTTAGATAATTAAACTATTTATCCTCACCATGCCTAGACATGAGTTCAATTTCCATTTTCATCATTTCGTCATGCTCACGTTGCACTGCCATGCACCTTAGTATAAATAGTTTTTACTGTAAAGTTATACTGCATGATTTAGCTGCGTAATAGGATAATTAGGATCCTAAATTTCCTGTGATCGACCCTGGACTTACCAAGAAACCTTTCTTCGCTTACACTTAGCGATAAAAAGGAAAACTTACACGACATGCACATCTTTGGCAAATTAGCAACGTATGAATAGGAATGCACCTTTTAATGCATTACCTTATTCAGTCGCCTATTAGTCGCTCACTTAGATCTCAGCATGATAAATCCATGGTACAAACTTTTGCATAGAATTTCTCAAGCACTCTTCATCCTAGAAACCCAGACCTGAGGGTTCTGAGAGGAAGATCATCGTTAATTCAAGAGTACATGAAGATTCATCTCTTTCGCATTACATTAGATCTAATTTGAACCGGGCTCAAAGACCTAGAAGTAGCATCGCAGATTCTATTCTTCAAGCAAACAAATGGATAAGGCAAGAAGAATCAATCTATCACGGATTGACAGACCTAGAACCTGGGCTGGGAACAATGCGACTTGATGATTACAACTAGCCAAATTACAAGGGCATGAAACATGGTGCTGGAAAGGTAATTTTTGGGAGGAGGAGAGCCCAATGAAAAAGAAGGATTCGAAGTCCTGAAGAAATATTCTAATAAGGTAATGAAGCTCATTAAGGAGCTTGAAGCAAAAGAGAAGAAGGTGGAAGAAGAAAAGAGGAGAGAAGAGGAAGGACAAAAGAGAAAAACAAAAAAAGAAAGAGCCCAAAGATAAGAAAGCGCTAAGCAAGAAGAAAATAGGATTAAGAGGATGGGGAAAGAAGAAGGTGAGAGTGCACTCACAAATCGCGCATGATGGAAGAAAAAGGAAGAGAGAGGAGTACGAAAGAAAAAGAAAAGGAAAAGGTCACGAGGAGGACGATCGTCTTCACCAAGCATTTAAAGAAAAGAAGAAGAATGTAGAGTCTTTAGCGGAGACTAAGATGAAGTTGAAGGAGATCCAAACCACCAAATAGAAGAAAATGGAGGTGCTCGCAAACCTAAGCAAGAAAGTGGAAAGTGTAGTGACGAGGAACAAGACTGTCGAACATCAAGAGGTTGACCGCCTGAAGGTTTTAGCAGAAGAGTTTGGCCAAGAGATTGAAAGAATGTGTCCTTTAAAGCTAAGGCACGTGCTTGATGAGCAAGGACTCGTAGACGTCACACAACCTAGAAAAAGCAAAAGCAAGGTAAGGACATCTAGACCTAAGGATGTCCAGACAAGTGGACTTATGAGCGCCCAAGAACTTGACAAGCTGATCAAAATTGAGAAAGGTTGCTTCTGTTTAAGGGCTCTTTAAATGGGAGAAGTTCTTCACAAGAGAGATCAAAGTCAGGCTAGATGTAGTCAACATGTTCTTCGTGAAGAAGTATCATCTATTAGAGTTATATGCGACAATGGAAGGAGAGAAGGTACCCTTCACCATAGAAAAAACTAATGACTTATATGACCTCCAAAATGACTCGGATGAATACCCTAGCCAAATGATTATCGTCGAACCTACTGAAGCAGATACAGTTAAGATAATCAAGGTAATTGCGTGGCCAAGAGCAAATTGGGAAAGAACGCCGACTGGGAGAATGCATCTTTACCCACATCAATTGACAATGGAAGTCAATGTATGGCTATTCTTTATCAAGAAGAAGATTATCCCGAAGCGGTATAACAGTACGGTGCCACTTGAGTATTTGCTACTCCTCTATGACATAAAGACAAAGCAATTATTTAACTTGGGATTTGTTATGAATGGGGAATTCCTAGGCTGGATGAGGAGCCTTAAAGGTGCCAAACTTTTCCCAACAATGGTGGAGAAGTTGTGTCTCGAGTACCTGCCATCCCTTGCTAGATACCCACAAATTGACATGGGTGGAAGGTGCAATTTGGTTGGACTCAACTGCGTGATAACCCTTTATCAGAATAAGGAGAAAGAACACAAAAAGACACAAAAGCATAATAGAGTGGAAGTTGATGATGAAGATGACACTTTCCCGCCTCTACTGTCGCTGAAGAGAAAGGAATCAACCTCAAGAGTGGAGGTTGAAACAATCAACGAATACCTGCTTGCAATTGACCCTCGGTGCAAAAAGTGAAGAAAGCTTGCAAACAAAAGGGTCATAGAAAAGGCTTTTTCCTCTGAACTAACCTTCAAGATGATGACTTACCCTCCTCTTCGCCACAAATAAATAACCATTCTCCTCCTCCACCACCTAAATCTCCCATCTCCCCCAGCCAACGCAATCCTCACCTGACTATCTCAACCAAAACCACCTTTCCTCACCTCTCACCCACGTTATCTCCCTCACCTTTACCTTCTCCATCTCATTCCCACAAAATCCTTCCTCCTTCTCCCAAATTATAAACTCCCTAGAGTTATTCTCCACGACGAACATCTATGTTGCCAAGACACACACCAAAATTAGTAGAAACATATTTTAATAAGAAAACAAGCATAATTAACAACTCACCTTACTAGCAAAAATATGTTTTTTTTTAACAAGTAAACTAAAAGAAAGAAAAATCCATCCAGTTCGAATAATTTGCAGGAGAAAAGAAACAAAAAACATTATGTTTTTGCACCATTTTGAACTATGACCACTGACTAGCATAATCATCGAACAAAGTAGATAAGGTATCAGTAATTATACAAATGCACGATATCACTTATACAATAGCAAAGGATGAACAAGACACTTACCTTTATTACAAGGCTATTGGCAAAAGTCCCAATGAGTATCGGACCAGGAAATGCTAGTATCCATGTTCCAAATATCAAGAAGTGAAAAAATCATCCAAACAAAGCAAACCAAAGGAAGAATATTGTCTACAAGAAAATGAAAAGAGGTGATACATGAGAAAAAAAAAAGGAAGAACACTCGATTAAAACCTACCGTCAAAATCAAGAATTATTAGGTATTATAAGAAATATTAGAAACACATCTTGAATAAAACATATCATCCCACACCTCCATGAAATCAATAATTCACCTAAAATTTCTTTTTACAAACAAAATAAAGAGGAAAAAAAAATGTACATTTAGGTTTTAAAATTAAATCTTTAAACTGGGATCTGAGTTGTATATGGCAAACATCAATACTACATTTCAAATACATTCAGATTTCTCCAATATAAAAGTGCAAAAGAGATTATTGCATCATCCTAGAACAAAGATTATGAGTAAAAGATCAGAACAAGTGAAAAGGTGTTCATCATTTAAAACAAATTGCTTAAATTAAATGTAGGGATTGGAAGAAAGTATGTGTGGAAACTTAATGATCCATTTCATGTTAGGAAACAAAACACTTCAAGATTACATATGGAACTTGAAACATGAAATCAATTAAATTTCCAAACATATTACATACCCAAAGAGATAAGGGTGGCGGCAGCAACAACGATGTCATCAAAGGATAAGGTCGACACCAAAAGAGACATGACGAGCGACAAGGACAACGATGGCCTAGTGGCGCGAGCGACGGTGGTGGTTTTTGGCTGAGTCGCTTAGAAACCCTTCCCCTTCTTCGCAAATATGTATTCACATATCTGTAGGGCTTTCAAAAGCCAACTCCCGACGCAGTCTAACAAGGAGTCGAGTGTTATCCAACAACTGTCGATGCATTAGTTGATGGGTCGATGGTTTCCTACCAATTCTCGATATCATTACACGACATTGGACAAACCCCTATATATCTCGACGCTTACCATTCACGACGTCACGAGATGCTTAATAACTGTCGATGGTGATGTGTTGCGTTAGGACAAACTATATCTCCAAACGATGTGAAACTGCACTGGAAAATCCATAATTTCTTGTAGTGATGTAGTCGATTTGGATTAATATATATTATTTAGAACAATTTTGTTAATTTTTCTAATTAAATTGATTAGGTGTAAGCAATAAATTACTGAGTTTGGTGATGAAAATTTGATGAACAAATAATTTAAATAGGGAAAATTTGCATGACCCAAAGCTAGAGACTTTCATCCATTGATTTACATCTCTTTTTTTTCTCGTCTTTGTTTTATGTAATAAGTTGTTCTTTGCATCCAAACTTCGCTCAACGGTTACCCTCTAACTAAAAACTATTTTCTTGATAACCTATTTGTGCTTCTTATGTTCTGCCCAAACTTACCACTAAGACTAATTCTTTTGGATTGTTTCAGTTAATTTTTTTTATCCAAACTTAAGTGACAAAAATCTGCTACATCAGCAAGTAGTGATCATTGAAAAATCCCATCTAAGGAGAAGTTGCATGATACTGTTCTTTTCTAGTTCTTTACTTTAACTTTATGTTAAATTTGTATGAAGGTATGTATTTGAGAGCCATGAGTGACTAAATTATTTAGTTTTAGAGTGTTGGTTGATTTACTTCATGTGGATTTACCTAGGCTAGTATTTAATATTTTCATGGATATTGTTAGATTAAATATTCATATCGGGAGAATGCATATTTAATAGCATCAATAACATTGAATTTGCTATTAAACTTAATTTCATGAGAGTATAAAGTGGGGAGAATAGTAAAAGATATTAACTATAATGCTTAATGCCATGAGTCTTAATTTTGTTTCAAGAGATTAGTTATCATTTAAAATTGCAT
>JBBPDI010000003.1:7473802-7488509 GCA_037974545.1 Cucumis variabilis
CTTTCTTTAAGAAAGATGCTCATGGCCGTATGTCCATTTTATCATCACAGTGGCACACAACGAGTTTGCATACAAGGGCATTGGTTTTGTGGTGAAAGTTATGTCAATGAATGAGAACTTTCAAGTGAGGCATGTTGGTTGAAATTTGAAACAAAAATTTTCTGATGAAAAAAGAAAATATTAAAATGCAGTATTCCAAATGTTGTATATAAACTATGGATTCTTCAAATATTTTGCTAAAGTCAGAAACCTATGTTTTTTTTTTTTTTAAATTGATTCATTTAGAAACACTTTAAGCTGGTACGTTAGTTAAATTAAACTTTTAAATTTTTAGTTTGAGAGTGGGAAAAGAGCAACTATGAGTAAGGAAAAGGACTTTTAATGCAATTTTTATACTATCAAAAGTTTTACCTTGGCCACAACCAAGCACGTTGTTATCGTCCAGCATGGGCAAAAAATGTGTTTGATCAGGTGCTACTTTTTGTTTGGATCTTGTTATTCTTTTTCATTTGCTTTGCATTTTAGTCTTTATTTCATGTTGATTTATTCCCTTTAATTCTAAAGCATTTCTACCTTGATGCCTCATAGGTGAACTTACTAAATACACTATAGAAAGAGAAACCCTATTAAATGAAAGGGAAAGGAAATGATATTGCAAAAGTTTTTTTTTTTTTTTCTTATTTTGATTACTTGTGACTAGCACAAACAAGCCATTTGCATATGAAGGAAAATTAGAGTTAATTATCTTTTTAGTTCCTAAGACTTGGATTTAATTTGTATCGGGTTCTTGAAAAGGTTTGAAGTAATAATGTATTGGATATTTTCTAAATAATAAGAGAAGATCGTAGATCTTGAAATATTAATTTTTTTTAGATTTGAATTTTGTTTCAACTTCTTCTATCATGTATTAAGATTAACAGTTTTAATCTCAACTTTTTTACTAAACAAGTTTTCATTTTTAGTATTTTATGATTTAAAAGAACTATAATAATTTATGGGCCATTTGGTGGAAGGATTAGGTTATGAAGGGTTAAGGTTATGATAGTATGTATTTAGGGAAAAGATTATGTAGATAGTGTTATGATAATGTGTTTGAAAAAAAGATTATGTAGATAGTATTATGATAAGATGTGTTTGGGAAAAGTTATATAGGTAGTGTTATGAAATTTATTTATTTTATACATTTTTTATACATTTTTTAAATTTATATTCTAAATTCAACAGACAAATTTTGTATATTTAATTTACAACGTTGTCCTATTTTCATGGAACAATTTTTTCAGTAATTTCTTTAAATGTGTTGTCTATTTTCAACCTTTTTTTACGTAATCGTTACATACAAATAATTTATTGATTTTTTTTTTAAAAAAATTATTTTAAATCCAATACACAAATTTCATATATTTAATTTTTCGAAATGTCTTATTTTCGTAAAACAATTTTCGGTAATTTTTTTAAATACGACGTTATTTTCAACATTTTTACGTAATTGTTACATGCGAATAAATTATTAATTTTTTTTAAAATTCATATTCTAACTTCAATACACAAATTTTGTATATTTAATTTTTCGAAATGTCTTATTTTTGTAAAACAATTTTCAATAATTTCTTTAAATACGACTTCATTTTCAACATTTTTACATAATTATTACATGCGAATAAATTATTAATTTTTTAAAAAAAATTTTAACTTCAATACACAAATTTCATATTTACCAAATTGTTCTAGTTTTCGTAAAATAATTTACCTTAAATTCTTTAAATATGACATGAAATTTTTAACTTTTTTAAAGTAATCATTACGGTTGAATAAATTACTGTTTTTTCTTTTAAAGATAAAACATTGTCAGTTTCCTTTAAGTAATTCTAAGTATAACATTAATGGTAATTTTGTCAATTTTAAAATTTATTAAATAAACATTCAAAAGAAATTTGTAACTGTCACGTATGAGTTGTTAAGTTAATTAACAATTAAAATCTACATTTTACTCTTTCATTTAAGTAATTCTAAATATAACATTAACGGTAATTTTATCAATTTTAAAAATTTATTAAATATAAATTCAAAACAAATTTGTAAAGTCATATGAGTTGTTAAGTTAATTACCAATTAAAATCTAAATACATTAACTATGTACTTAGATTTTAATTACACTTTAATCTTTTTAATTTCAAAAACCTTTTAGCTTCCTAGATTTTTAAAATGGTAATTTTAAGTATAACATTAATTATAATTTTGTCAATTGTACAAACTTGTTAAATAAAAATTCAAAAGAAATTTGTAAAATCTTGTTAAGTTAATTAACAATTAAAATCTAAATACATTAATTAAATATTAATTACACTCTATTCTTTTTAATTCCAAAAACCTTTTAGCTTTCTAGATTTTCATTCATTCTTTTTAAAAATGATTTTCATTAATTTTTTTTATCGTTACAAAACCAACCACTAAATATATTAATTAGACACTTCACCACCAATAATAAATAAATAAAAAATTACATATAAGGTCTCTTTCTCATTCTATAAATTTAATTAACTATATAAAGTCTTTTCTCATTCTATAAATTTAATTCACTATATAAAGTTCATTATGCTAATTGAAAAACATCATTCTCTCAAATCTGTGATGATGGACAATGATATAGAAATATGAGAATGTTTGAGGCCACGCCATTGGAGCATCAAGTCATGTACAAGCAAGATGAATGTGTGAATCTAGGATTTCTTTTTATTGTATTTCATAATCATGTGTGAATCTAGGATTTCGCCATCATGCTTTCCTTCAATTTTTGTTTCTTTTCTTTTACAGAAAGATTTCAGAGGACTTGCATGAACAACCATAGACTCATTTGTGACACTATTTACAATTTTTTTAGCATCATCAATTTCATTCTTGTCACTCCTCATTTTAGGAACCAAGAAATCTATTGCTCCTCTACATGCGATACTTAGTTCCATATCATGAGCACGAGTCGCCAACTCTTCAAACGTGCTTGGTTTTATCCCCTATAAAATATAGAGAAGTTCCCAATGCATGCCTTGGGTGCACATCTCAACTGCAGACATTTTTGTGAGCTTGTCTTTGCAATCCAGGCTTAGAGCTCTCCATCGATTTATGTAGTCGATGACTGGCTTTCCCTTCCATTGTTTGGTGTTTGTCAACTCCATCATGCTGACGATACGTCGGATGCTGTAGAAGCGATTGAAAAAGTCTCCTTCAAGCTGCTCCCAACTATCAATGGATTCATGTTCCAAATCGATGTACCAGTCAAAGGCGTTTCCTTTTAGAGTTCAAACAAATTGTTTTACCAACAAGTCTCCTCTCGTACCAGTTGTTTCACATGTTTCGATGAAATGAGCAACATGTTGTTTTGGGTTGTCCTTTCCATAGAACTGTTGGAACTTGACAGTTGGTATCCATTCGACATTTTGAGATTGTCAATCCTCTTCGTATACGTCTTGGAATACAAAGAGAAAGTATGAGCAAGTCCACCATATTGAGTTTTGATGGAGTTTGCAATCATCTCCTGCAACTGTTGAACAGACAACGATGCAATTGAAATCGAATTTTGTGGTTGACTTTCTTGCATAACTGTCTTCCCTTTGTCAGTATTCCTGACAGTATGTGTATGAGTTGATTCGGCAGCATCACGACGTTCGATGTGATTCTTGAGAGATGCAATCTCATTATCCTTTTCTTCAACGGCCTTCATAAGCATGTTGATCTTCTTTTCAAGCTCAGTCATTCTGTCTTCACTTGTATCCACACCAATCACCATAACTGACATGATATTTGGATGAGGCATCTCTTCATTTGAGTGTTCAGAGAATGAAATTTGTTCATCAATCACAGAATTTTCTTTGATTATAATTCCACCTTTTTGGTGGCTTGGACAATTGTTCCCAAATGCTCTTTATGATCTCAAATGATGACACTTCCTCAGATGATTGAGTCTCCCTTGAGCGGCTGCGAGTATTTGGCTGCTTGCCAATGTCGCTTGGAACTTTGGAAGTGTTACCTTGGGATGTCATGATTTCTTTAGATGTTCTTCAAAAGAGAAAGAGATGAAAGGTAGAGATGGTCCCACTGGGCGTGCCAAACTGTTCACACGAGATTTCGAAGAAATGTATTTGGTGGAATTGAACTTTGTATATTGATGAATATTGTGAATACAATCTCTAATATTTACTCCTTTGATGCTTTCTCTCTCGATTACAAGTTAAAAACTTAGAATTTCTTGATATTTGGTCTTTAGGATGTTGTAATTGCAAGTCGATCTAAACTTCGATATTTTGGAATCCAAGGAAAGTTTAATCTTCCAAGTCTTCAATCTTTCAGAAGATGTTGATCTCGAGGTTGATACGAACTTGCACGTCTGGAGAGCTTTGTAGAAGTTTGAATCTTCAATTCTTCAGAGCTTCAATTCTTCAGAGCTTCAATTCTTCTTTCAATAAAATATCCCCCAAATGAATGGCAAAGGTCTTTATTTATAGAGAAATTTCATGGACTGATGGGCTTGGGCCCATTTGCTTGTTGAGCTTGGGCTCATTTGCTTGTTGGGCTTGGACTTGGACTCATTTGCTTGTGGGCTTGAGCTTGGGCCCATTTGCTTGACGGACTGGACCCCTTGTTTGGCTCGATTTTTCATCATAAGCTTGCATCGGGTTGGATATGAGAAAACTTGACTACTCAAAATCCAATCAAATTATAATCATCACAATTTTGCTGTGATGACGTGGTATAATTTAATTGGTCGAAATTTCTTGCTCAACACATATTTGAAAATATCATTTAAAATGTTTGATTTGTTGTGTATATTATAATACCTAATATAAACAAATAATTTATTAGCAAAATTTCTATGATAATTTTTAACTCTAACAACTCTATAAAATAAAAAGTAGGTTATAAATATATAAAAAAAAATAAATGTTATAATTTTTGTTTGAAAAAAATTGTTTTAAATTTTTAATAAAACCTTAACATTTGTTGTGCATAACACATGTTGTTACTAGTACTAAAAAATACCTTTTACCCTGTGATTAATTGACACCGGAGGCTCGTAGTATATTTGGTAAACTATCATTTAGATTTGGCTATTGTTTGGTACACTATTTTTTTTAGATTTTTTTTGTAGACGATGATTTAATTTGGTACAAGATCAACGAATTTTTTCAAAAAATTTTGGTACAATCATTTAAATTTGGATATTCAAATCTTCACAATTTTTTTTTTGGTACATTTGTCTACCCAAAACTAAAAGATTTTTTTGTATTCTAAAAGATTTTTTTTTGTATTTAGATTTGGTTGTCTAATAATATATTTCCCACACGATTTAAATAATCAAATAGCAGTTTGTAACAAAAAAAATTATATCTAATACATGATCTTGTACCAAATAATAGTTTAAAAAAATTGCAAAAAAAAAAAAAAAAGAAAATAAGATGATAGAAAGAAAAAAATCGCATAAAAGAAAGAGATAGAGACGATGAAAAGAGAGGACAAACTAGGAATATTTAAAAAAAAACGTCAGCTTCATGAACTTTTTCATTTTGTTACCCGAGCGATAAATATTTTGTCGGTTTGTTATATTTATAAAAATTAAACTTAAAGTTAATTAAAAAATATTTCTAAATGTTTTCTTTTAGAATAGTTATAGAATCATTCGATTACTAATTGTTCATTTAGATCATTTAACATTGATTTAATAATGTTTTTGTTTCCTATTTACTATTTCCTGTATTTTTGTTTTTCATTTTTTATGAAGTAGACGTGTTTGATAATTATTCATATGTATTCATGTGTTTTTCGTTTCTAAAATTTAAAGAATGTTTTTAAAAATTGGACAAAAATAAACTCTCAATTCTTTATTTCCATTTTATTTGATACTATCTCTCTTACATCTAAATATTTCCTATATTTATTTTTGGTTCAATTTTCGAATTTGATGATTTTCTTGTTTCTTTCTTCTTATTTTTTATGTTTCTTAATTTATGTTTTTTATTTTCTTTATTAATCTTCCATATATGTTTAATATTTTTTAATTTGTTTTTATTTTGTTCTTCTCTTCATTTTTCATAATTATATGTTGATTAGTTTTGAATTTTGAATATTTAAATTAATGTTTTATTTGATTTTCAAATGTTAGGTCCAATTTTAAATTTTATTTTCTACCTAGCTATATTTATTTTATATTTTCTTTAATTAGTTTAGTATCATCGAAATTATTTATATCCATGTTTATATGTCATTTTGAATTTAATTTTAGTACCATGGAAATTATTTTAAACTTAATTTTAGCATCATCGAAATTGTATAGAATTTTACATTATATAAATTTTTTTTATTAAATTAATCATTTAGGTTATTTTTAATATTTTACAACCACAACATTTAGAAAAATAATATAATTGAATTGAATTTGAATCGATATCATTTGAGAGATGAATTGAATGAGAAATAATATTTCAAATAATTTTTTAACAACATATGATTAATAAAAATTATTGTATTATAGTTGTCAATTTTGTGAAGGGCTTCGTGTGTATTTGATAACGTTAATGTTTTATAATTATTTCTTTTTCATATTTTAATGAATTTAATATATTTTTTCTATTTTTTACCCAATTAAATTATATTTAAATTAAAAACAATAAGCGAAAATGTCAGGAAAAATAAAACGAGAAACATGAGCACTTAATATTAGTGAAGATGGTACAAACTGATTACTGCGAGGCTGGAGATTCTATTATGTTAAAATGTTTGGACTAAAATAGTGAATTATTGTAATAAGAATATACAGTACAAAAATGTTGATTAAAAAGGACCAACAAGTAATTGTCTCCACTAATCTAACTGTCTACTTAACATGATCTTTTTATTTATTTTAGATTAAATCTTCCTTCTTTAAATATGTATTTTTATACTTTGGAAATTCTCGAAGTTCAAAATGTCTTTGATGTATGCAATAAATTTGATTGAAATCTTTTTACTCCAAGTTATATATTAAATTCGAGAATCTCTTGAGAAAAGAAGTGTTGAATAAGTTAAGGATGAAATTCAACACAAAATTAACAACTCAACAACTTAGTCGAAGGGTTTATAAATTTATTATACAAACTTCAATCAATAATTTTATTATAATATAAGTTGAGGAGATAACTAAAATATTTGAATTGGATACACTCAATTTTTAATTAGGAAAGATGTAATATCAATGTTTTACAAAACCTATTATGATTATAATAATACAACATCATTCTTCACGATCAACATTGTCGGTTAATAAATTAAGTTTTGTATAAACTAAGCTCTTATATTTTAAATGATGACCTAGTCATATATATATTACTTCTCCCTAAAAAAAATCAATGCTTCAATTAAATTTACAATAATTAATTAAAAATGTTTGACGTTTGAATTTATCTAGAATACATATTTAACCATTTGAAAGAATTTAAATAAGTTAAAAAGAATTTAATAGTTTCATCTTGTAAGTAGTTTTAATTTTTTTAGAGTTTGAAAATATCCCTGGTAGGATTTTAGAACTCGAAAAAAGTTGTAATTTTGATTTTATATATTATAAGTTAACTTTCTAAATTGATATCAATATAAATAATAGATATCCATGAAACTATGTGTCTTAATATTTTAATATTTAAACATTGAGTTTTAACATGTATCATCTCATTAAAATTCAAGTACTTGTCAATATAGATAGGGACATTTAGTTGAATGGTAAATTGTACACATATTTGATAGAAATTTAAAAGAATTTAAAATTGAGAAAAAGAAACCAAATTATATAAAGAAAAAGAATTTAAAATTGAGAAATAGAAACCAAATTATATAAAGAAAAAGAAGAAGAGTAATTTGTCTGAGTCCGGGTTCGAACCGGAGACCTCTAGTGTGTGAGACTAGCGTGATAACCAACTACACCACCCAGACCTTCTGCGAGGAGAGCAAAACCTTTTAAAAATAATGAATTTTAAATAAATTGATACTTCATAAACAATTTTCTTTCTTTTCTTTTTAATATTCCTTTCAGTACCAATTTATTTATTTTATTTCTATTGATAATAGCATGTATTTATTTCTTTATTTTTCTTAATCTTATATCTCAGTATTAAAGGATGAACAATTTATGTTATATTAGAAAACAATTGGTGGTGTGTGATCATTCAGAGAGGTTGTCGATACATATATAATTTTTTTTCTTCTTTAATTTTTTACTAATTCTAAATTTAAAATTTATTAATCAGGTCTAATATAGTATTCTAAATTAGAAAATTCTCTATATAGTCGTTTAATTCCAAAATAGTTATACAGTTGCATGCTGAGTATTTGGTGGAATATGCCTCAAATAGTATTGATTAATTTCTAACTTTTTTTTTTTTTAATTTTGTGTTGTTACTATTTTTACAAATTAATAATATTATACCAAAACTAATTTAGAATAGATTTTAATGGTGAACAAATATTTTTATTTTTTAACCATTTATGGTTAAGATAGGTTCATTATATTTTAATCAAAATAATTTAAATTTGGTAAAATTTTAACTATTTAGTTGTGGTTCTCGATTCGATCAAATTGATTTTTTTTTGTTAGAAAATTATTTAAAAAGCATTTTTCATTTGGAAGTTTGTAGTTAATTATTGTAATGGTTGATTGATTGATTTAGTGTAATTTTAATTTTTTTTTTCAAATTTCAAATTTGAAAAACATCATAAACATTAAATTTCAACTCTTACAAATTTCAAATTAATAATAGTAAAAAACCAATTTGAAAATACAAATTCATGAAACTCATGACATTAAAGATCTTGAAAATAAAATTAAGTATAATGAAATTTTGTTGGATTTTAATCTATAGTGTAAATAATTTGTTTTTCTTTCTCTAAATTTTGATATTTAGATTAATAATAAAAAATATTTTAGCATTTTTATGGTAAATTCATGAAGTAGTTAATCTAATTATAAAATAACTTTTCTTAAACAAACAAATACATTATCAAAGCACTAGCTTTTAAGCGACTGTTTTATAAATAAACAAAACTATATATATATAACTCTTAGTTTGGTTTTTTTACAGACCATTTACATATTTCTCATTTTCAAATTTCAAATTTAAAAGTCTATGGAACACAAACTTAAAAAATTTAATACAATTAATTCATTAGACACAAATTAATTTTATGTTGCTATTAAGAAATGGATCGAAGCAATATGTATTTGTAAGTTTAAGGGAGAAATAATTCAAGTGCCCTACAAAACAGAAAATTGAACATTGGTATGATGTCAACACCAACACTCCAACGTTAGTAAAAAGTCAAAATTATTGAGTGAAAGCGTAGAGAGGGGACACGTAATTGCTTTTCAAAATTCCTTTGACAAATGAATCTCATGACTTATTGAGGTTTAGTTTAATGCAATAGACATTTAGAAACATAACTGTCACTTTTTAATTCATGAAGCGATTGAATCTTTATTCTTTGTACAATTACAATACAATTGTCTAAAGTGATAGTCGATATCTCATATGATCAACTTTCCACTATTTTTTTTTTCATGTGACGTCCATTGTGAACTTGGACCACTACCACTTGACTTAGTGTAGAAGTCCAATGGTATCACTAGATATTACCACATGAATTTTTTGTGGTATTACCAAGCACTATTAAGATTCATCATGGTACTACTAGGGCTTTTGTGGTAACGCTTGACCCTACTAAGACCTTCATGATGCAATTATATATATATATATATATATATAAAAGTCCTCCATAGTATCTTTAGATACTAGAACCTATGTGGTACCACTAAACACTACTAAGACCTCTACAGTACTACGAGGCACTACAAACACATCCTCATTGTACTACTACATGTCTTTCATAATGTCGTCCTATGAGCTCCCTCATTGGTTCTTTAAGATACTAATTGGTCATCTAAACTACTTCTAAACTTTCTTACGATTCTTATTGAAGTTTTTCATAGGAACATCTTTTTAGCTTTCTCATAGGTCTTGGCGCCAATCCACATTTAGGTTGGTCTCTTAAGGCCATCAATGACTATTAGTTGAATGTGAGTCCCGTTAGCTTTGGGTACGTCGTCCTAAACTTCTTGAACCTTCTACATCTCTTTAGACTCTTGAACATGGTCCATTTTAAAGTTTAAAAGTATATTTGAAATTTTTAAATTTAGAAATTTATGAGACACAACATTAAAAGTCTAAATGATATATTAGAAATTCTTACAATTTCATAATATTGCATACCTTTTTCTATTGATTCTTACATCTATCCTATTTGGAATTCGTTCATTTATTTTCGAATACTTTGTTTTAAAATTCAAATATTACCTACCATACTCCCTCTTTTTTTTTCTTTAACAAACATTATAAAAAGTGAGTTATAATAAACTTTGCAACACACGAACACAGACATATCATATAATATATTTAAAAAATATATTCGAATCTTAATAAATGACTGAAAAAAACGAGCATTTATTGAATGCAAAATTTTAGTATTACAATAAATAATTTAATAGTTGACTAAAAAAAGAAGAGTTGGATAAATAAAAAAAATCAGAGCATTAGCCAATCCTTCCTTTGATTAGTGAATCTTATCACATGCTATTTAATCTTCTTCTTTATCTCATCATTCTTTTTAAATTTTGTTCTTTAATTAATTTCAAAACTACAACTTTGGGATATTGTGAGTATATATTAATTTAACTTTCATATTAATCACAAAACCTCCACCATTTAATTGATTTTTTTTTTAAAAAAACTTAAGACTAACCAAATGGACATTTATAAATTAAATGGAGAGAAAATGTAAATTTTAAACTTTCACTTGGGAGGTATATATATATATTCACATTTAAAAGTTTCAATTTCATTATGGTGCACTTGTCAAATATGTGGTGAATTTTAAATTAAAGTAAAATGACAAAAAAAAAGTAAAAGAAAAATTTAAATAACAAGTAGAATAGAGAAGTAGGTACGTTCGATTAGCTTTAATAGCACCCGAAGTTGAGTTCATGATGTAAGCTCAAAGGTCAAAAGCCCAACATAACTCAACAAAACCTTAACGTGCCTAGCAAGAATTAATGTTGGATTGGTCGATCTTAGCCAAAGGACGATCCATTCAAATCTAACACGAGCTTATATTATATATTTGTTTTTTTTATTAATGTGAATTTTTTCAATGTAGTAAATATTTGTTGTGAGTGCTATTTCTTCAACAAAATCATCTATGTTAATTTAAGGTTTTTTTAAAAAATAAATATTAATTTATACTTATTTATCTATAGTATATATAAAAAGATGGAAGTGGTGAAACTTTTTAGTCTCATTTTACCCTTTCATTATAATTTTTTTTCTCCGTTTTGCTTTAGTGGTCATTTTGTCATTCACATAGATTTAATGTTTTTGGTCATTTTCACGTTCAACAAGATAAAAGTTACATACTTAGTTAACTTTTATCATCTCCTTATTAAAAAAAGTATTTTAATTCCATAATTGATATTAGTTAATGCTCTATGCTATTAGGGCCATAGTGTAATTTTTCTATCTTATAATATTACATATAATGTTATATGTTACTGCACAACTAGTAACTTTTCTATCTTCCACTTTATTTAGATATATCTGGATGGTTAAGTTTGCAACATGTAATTAACTCAAGATGTTAAGAAATGAAATTGAATTGTGGAAACAAATTAGACTCAAAGATACAAATTTGATCAAAGAAAAAACAAAGAGACATTAGAGAAGAAGAAGATATGAATCCATAGGGGTCGAAGAGTACTTTTATTCTTAAAAAAAAAAAAAACTCATTTAAGCTAAGTATCACAAAAGTAACTTAACTCATTCCAATTATCTCTAATATAATTTTACAAAAGATTATAGGTTCAATTTAATGGAATGTTCTTTCTTAACAATTTGTGAGTTTACATATTCAATTCACCTTCTGTTACAAAGAAGTAAATAAAAAATACAATGAGAAATTAGCACATCAAAAGAAGAAAACAATGAGAGATGAATAAAAAATCATCCTACTTTTAATTTTGTTGCAAAAGCAGTAATTGTTGTTAATGACCAAAAATAAATATTTTTCTCTGTGCAACAATTTATAACAACAAAGTATCATCGATCAAAGACTATAGACAAAGAAAGCATGAAAAATCTAAAGAAGGATAACAGTGTAGCATGGTAAAGATAGTAAATGTATGAACAAATCACTATGAGATATATCTAGGGGCTTTGATGTTTAAAAATATAAACATGTATATAATATTGCTTTTTTTATGACCATCAATATTATTTCTAAAATATATGGTCATGTCAAGAATCATTTTTTTTATGGCTTCAAGCTACAACTCATTATTATAGATGCAAGTTAAAAAATTGTAGTTTAAGCCTTTGTTTATATTTATTTTTTAAAATAAAAATATAAAAGAATCTTCACTTTAATTTATAATTGAAATTTAAATTAATTATGGACAAGTATAACAAACTTCTTACTATTAAATATAATTAGCATTAATTAAGTTGTTCAAGTATTAATTAATGATTTACTTAATGACATTTTTTCAAGAAAAAACATTTATAATATTACTGCAATTTCACATTTGCATTTTAAAAAAAAGAATTTTTATTTCAAATTGTAAATAAAGTAAAAATTAAATTTTGAAATAATATATTATGATATTTCTAAATTTACTACTAATCTTTCACTCAAAAAGATACGAATAAGAAAATGATATAAATATAAAAATGTTGAAATGATTGTTGTAATTTTATAAAGTTAAAACTACAAAATTTGGCCTATGATATAACCCATATGAGTGATATATGTGGTTAATTTAAAATATTTATTTTAATTGTAAAAACCCATATTTAAAAAGAGCATTCAAAACTTCTTTTAAATGTCTCTTCTAAAATTATATTAAGATGTCCTAATGCTTAAATCTCATACATTACTCTAAAATAAATTAATTAATTTAAATGATATTCATAGATAAAAGTCTTAAATTAAAAAAAAAAATCCTAAAAGACTTTCCTTAAAATGCAAGCTTCAATGGAAATATTCTAAAGTAGAAGACTTGTACAAGAAGTTTGAAAAGAAAAATAAACATTGAATATATTTTTGTTGAAAATTAGTGATGGTTTAGATTTTTTTTTCTTTTTTAAATTTTAACAGTGGTGGTTAATAATTAGAACTTTGAGGGAAAGATAAAGAAAAATGGAAAGAATAAAATTCCTACAAATACATCGAGTTGTTTTTAAATATATCGAAATTAATCAAAATTTTAAATATAATAAAATATTATTGTTTATCTACGATAGACTATAATAAATCAAGATAAACTATTATATTATAGTAGTTTATTTTATTATATTCTAAATATTTTTAGAAGTTTTTTTATTTAAAATAAATTTTTTAAAAATTAATACATATTTTTAAAATACACCTAAATTTATAAATAAATTAATAATTGAGTGTATTTGATATATCAATATTTGTTTGGTATATATTTATAACTTTTTCTTTTTACTTATAATAATTTTGTTAAAAAGAAAAGAAAAAGAAAAAAAAAGAAAAATGAATTGAAAAGAAGAAATTAGAGAGGAAAACGTATAGAAGGAGAGAAAAGATAATCCAATTGATTGGTCAAACCACTTTTTCTTCGGAGGCAGTTGTCATGTAAACTCCGCGCCCTGCTTACGGTATAACCCTAAAATTAAAATTAAAAACAATGCCTCGTTTCATTTCTTAAACACAATTTAAAAAAAAATAATATTCAACTCATGAATTTACATAATATTAAATGGGATAATGGAAATTTAGAGAAGACAAAGTAATTTAAGATAAGGATATGTATATATATATATATGTACGTTCCAATCAATATCACAAATTAATATCTAATCTAATCGTAATATATATATATATATATATTGAAGACGAAACAACACATTATTGATTAATACGTAACTTAATTTGGAAAGGTCAAATCCTATAATGACACATTTAATTAAAGAAAAAAGAAAAAAATCCAGGAAAGACCGTAGAAAATTTTCTATCTTATATACAACTAATTTTATCCCATTTAAATTATTCCCAGAATATTATAAGACAAATTATAAATAATATTAGATCATACATTTTAAAATAATATGGCTGTAATGCCCTTAAAAATTATCAATGATACGATTCAATTAGGTACCCAATGATAAAGCATATAATACACATTTAAATTTTAACCTTATATACATATGTAATGCAAATAAATACAAAAACCAGCAGGGACAAAGGCAGAGAAAGGAAGCTGCCGGCGGAGGGTGGCGGCGGCGGCGGACGTCAGCTTTGCCCGTTTTTGACAATTCTAAATTCCATCTATACTATTTTATTCAAATTTCTCACAACAATCTTCCATCACTTAAGAAAATTCAACTCCCATCATTCATCTTGATCAACCTCCCCTTCTCAAAACCCATACTCTCTGCAAAAATCCTTCACACTCTCAACAATGGCTTCTTCTCTCATCACTCTCTCTCTCCTCATCCCTTTCTCTCTCCTTTTCACACCCATAACTCCTTCTCCTTCTCCATATCTCTCTCCCATTTTCCTCAAGAATTACAACTCCATGTCTGCAAATTTAAGAATCTTCACTTACATTCCGTTCAAC
>JBBPDI010000003.1:7499933-7514697 GCA_037974545.1 Cucumis variabilis
ATGTTAGATATTGAATCCATTATCTATATATCATTTGTATACTTAAAGAAATACTAATAAACAAATATGAGAATGTACAATGGAAGGGTATAGTTTGTTACTTTATCACCAATACGAGTGCCTTTCATACATATTGCTCAAGGGTGGATTTCCATTAGTCATGATCCACTAACATTAACTTTAACTTTATAGATTAAAAGAAAAAACACTTAGGGTATTTGATTTAAAGTTTTATAGAGACGTATGGAAATAATGGATGTCTCGAAATATGATATTTGTTAATAGAACGTCCATGAATGAAAGATTGATTGTATTTGGTGGTATATGATAAATGCTATTAGAACATTATTAAAAAAATGTTTATATTTAATTTATGAACTCAAGCATGAAAATCTAATATAGTTTTAATAGATTAATTAATTAAATAATAAATATCATTCAATATATATATTAATAAAAATTAATTAATTATGAATCAATAATAATTTTAATTATAGATATTTAAAATTTGAGTAATTTATAATTAAAACTGACCCATTAATATATTTAACCATCATATTAATTATAATCTAATACTTGGCCTATGAGTATATATATAATCTAATATACTCAATTATTTTTATAGTTAATTAAGTGTAGCCTTAGTAATTTTTAAATTTTAATCAAATAATATAAGAAACTATATTTTAATAAAGGAAATTAATGTAAATGGTAAAATATAACTTTTGAAAATATCTATATAATATAACAAGATTTCATATGATAGACATAGGTAGACTCAGTGTCATCTATTGATGTTTATTATGGATAAAATTTGAAAATTTACTGTGTTTTCAAATATTTTTGTTCATGAGGTAAATATGACATTTTAATTTCTTTTTTAGTCATTTATACATTTACCTTGACAATGAATTACAGACTAGAAAAAGAGTCCCAAAAAGTGGTAATAATATTTATTTAGAGTCATGTAAGTCTGTTTTTTTAGAAATGAATATCCATTTTTATAAAAAAAAAAGTTTATTCAATAATGAAAAAAATTGATATATTGATAAATATTAAAGAAATATGATATATGTTAATAATAAATGAAGTAATATAGTAAATAGTCATTATAGGTTCATAATGAAGAATCAAATTAAAATTAATCTCAACAAATAATTGCTTCAATTATTAAAATAATAATAATAAAGTAAGGTTAATGTTTGTGAATATTATAAATCGACAAAATACTTACGGGCTGTATTGTCGCGATGCAGAGGGGTCGACCTCTCCGTTTATTTAATTTCAATAAATAAATAGTTTTGGAGTCGTCACCAACCATATTAAGGTGTGATTGGTCATCCAAAAGAGATTTTTTTTAAAAAAATAATCATAGATTTAAGTTTGGGAGTCAGTTGTGTGTATGGAAGGTGTTAGCACCCTACAACACTCATAAAATGTTTATCCAATTTTATCTTTTAAACTAAATTAAAGGGGTTCACCAAACAAAGTTTTTTATTTAGATTTTTTTATGTCCATGGTTATCAATTCATATCGAAGAAATAAAATCTAAGCATGAATCGATAATTATGGTGGCATAGGAGCTATTAGAAAAATGAAGTTTATTTTTGTTTTAAAAGATTTTTTTTTATTCACCTTAAAAATATTAAGATACCAAATTTTGATATTTTAATCTCTATCATAGGTGTCTAATGAGAAATTTCATGTATCTAAGAATTAATAAATTCATAGAAAACTTTACTCGGCCCCATTTAAAATATGAAATGTATTTATAATTTTAAAGACAATATATTAATTGAATTTCAAATGGAAAAATTTCACGTATTTGTGGAATTTAAATTATAAAATCCATAAAAAATAATAATACTTTTTCTCCAATTTATGTTTTTATATTTAAATTGGTAAATAAATAATAATAATGACAAAACATTATGAAATTTGAGAAATATGTGAGAAATAAGAGAATATGTTAGATAAAATATCACATAGAGATAAAATAAATACAGAGATAACAGGGTGCAAAAATATGCAAGATGCAAGAAGCAAAATAATTAATTAATGTCAGAATGCAAAATAATTAATTAATGTAGACTGATGTCAAGTCAAATAATTAATTAACCCAAAATGAAAGGATAAATAATTAATGCACAATGCAGGATGCCAAATGGATAATTAATTAATTTAGGATACAAATAATTCGAATGAATAATTAACACATGCCAAATGACAAATGATATTAGCACACGAGGCAAAATGGATGCCAAATCAATAATTATTTTGCCAAATGAATAATTAACAAAAAATGTCAAATGTGTGTCAAGTAATTAAAGTAGACAGCATGCTAATTAATTAAAGCTGACGCAAATAATTAACTCAGAATGTGATACCAAATAATTAAAAAATGAGCGATTAATTAATTAATTAATATGCAAAATGGAAAATGGGTGCTGCCAAATACATGTTAATTAATTAATCAATTAGCACAGTATGTCATGGATAGGTATTCACACAGGATTTCAAATGGATACTAAATATTATACAGGAGGCGAAGAGGATGCCAAATAATACACAAGACAAAGAGGATGCCAAATAATTAAAATTAATAAGTCAAATGGGTGCCAAATAATTAACGCATAGGCAAGAATGTAAATAATTCAAATGAAGAGATCAAATTGGTGTCAGATAATTATCACAATGAATCGTCAATCATTGAATTGACTTAAATTATAAAAAAAAAACTTACCTGGCAAAGAGACTTGGAGGCTTCTTTCTCGATCCTCTCAAATTCTTCCAAATCACCGACAAATGAAAATATATTTCCTCTTCTCTTTTTATAGGACAAGATTTATCGATTTAGATTAGTAAGTGAACTGGAGTGAAAGACTAAGAAAAAAAGTGAGAGAAGGTGGAAAAGTGGAAGAGTGTGGGAAAGTGAGAGAAAGTGAGAGAACGGGAGAAAGTGGGAGAGTGGAAAAGTACGAGTGTGGTGACCAAGGAAAACAAAAATAGGGGATGGTTGAGAAAAATAGGAGGGGGAAACAACTTTTTATTTTTAGCTTTTAAAAATTTTGTTTTTGTTTTTGTTTTTTAAAACATAAATTTAAGATTTAAGATTTAAAATTCAAATTAAATTCAAATTCTTTTATATACAAAAATAAACATAAATAAATAAATGAAAAAAAAAGATAAAAATGCAAGACAAAATGTAGTATCTACACGTATAACAAAATGAAAAAGTTCATGAAATTGACTATTTTTTAAAATATTCCAGGTTAAACGATCTCGTTATAAATATAAACGATCGTTTTTCAAATATAAACGATCATTTTCCAAATATAAACGATCATGTACTAAAAAATTGTTTAGATTTGAAGCTAAATTTGAACGATCAAGTCTAAATGATCATATACCAAAAATATTAAATAAAAATATAATAGCCAAATCTAAACGATCATTTTTCATTACACGCTGAATGCCAACTTAATTACGGACATTTTTTTGAACTAACTAAATTTAACTCATCTTAATTTAATAATTAAATAAATTAATAAGATAATGTTAACTAATTAATTAATAATTTATGTAAATAATTTAACAAATTATTATTAGTTTATTAGAATAAATGTTTACAGTAATTTTGTTAAATCAACATTAATTAGTGAACTATATTCCAAATGAAATTATACATAAAATAAAATAAAAAAAAAAAAGATCAAAAAAAGCAAATGAGAAAAAAAAGGAAGAAAGAAAGAAAGAAATCTCTCCGCTTTGGAAGGGAAACAAACAAATTTTTGTATGTGAGAAATTAGAATGTCTGAAAATAACTTATTCATAGGTAAAGACTTAGAAAACTGTGAAACCAAACATCAGAATTGGATATCTGTATCAATTTTCATACAGAAAATCCTTCAACCAAACGTTTTATTAATAGTTGTATTTTATATTTTAATATTTAACTAAGGTGGTCTAAAATGGTATACCATATTACAAGATTGACTCAATTTTCTCAAATTTTTTATAAATGTTCTAAATTGACTAATATTTTACACAAATATAAAGTTTAAATGATCAATTTACCCATCTTTATTATTAATAATATATTTAAAAAATAAAAAAAATGGATCATTATTAATATCTGCATTTATTAGATATCTTATTTCAATAAGGTAAGCGATTAATTCTATGGTAATATTATAATAAAAATTGTTTTTTAATTATTTTTATTTTGGTGATTTTGTTAAAAAATTCTTCCCATTCGATCTCTCTCTCAGTTTCCTATCCTCTCTTCGTCCATTCTTTCTTTCGTTTCGCATTGTTTTTTATATATTCAACCTAATTATAGTATATATTGAATAGTATAGTGTATAGTTTATGAATGAAAGGTTCTTATATCAACTTGTTTATAGAAGGTGGACTGACAAGCACCGAAAAATTTAGTATAGGCCCGGGGGGCTCGAGCCCCCTCTCAACTTTATCGTCTTTATATAATATGTATAGAGAAAACCATTTTATGGTTAATATTTGTAGGTAGTTTAGTGATAACTATGCTTATCAGCCCCCCTTCCAACTAAAGTACATGTCTTAATTGTGTAGCTTTTTTCCAGATTTTTATTTTTTTTAAGTTACAACTCGAAGCCCCCTCTCAAAAAAAAATTTGGATCTACCACTGCCGATCACAAAAAGAGAAATCAGGAACGTGGATTACGATTTAGGAAATAAAAAAAAAGGTAAAATTTTCTTTCTTCGAATATTGTTGAATATTGATTCCATTTTCTTCACAAAAGACACCAAATAATAGAAAACTGGGAAAAGTATAAGTGGTGAAGAAGAAGAACATCAGCGGCCGACTAGTATAGTGATCTTTCGAAAAAAATTTGGTAAAAATTTAAGGTTAGTAAGAATTTATATTTCGTATTCGAAATACATTAGGGTATATTGAGTATATTAAAGATAACTTCATTTATGTATTATTGAATATTTGAAATAGTATATATGTAACAAATCACAGGAAATATATGTATTATGCAGTAGTATATATGTAAGAATTAAAAAAAAATACTGATCGGATACATAATCTGTATATATAATGGTATATAAATGCAATAAGAAAAAATCACAAAACATAAAGAAAAAAAAGTATATGTGTATGTAGTATTGAATATATGCAGTAATATATATGTAACAAATCACAAAACATAAATGAATTATTGAATAGCATATATGTAAGAAAAAAAAAACTTAATGGATATATAATCTGTGTATAAATTGGTATATATAGGCAGTAAAAAAAAATCACAGAACATAAAAAAGAATATGTGTATGTATTATTGAATATATGACATAGTATATATGTGATCACAAAACATAAATTTATTATTTGGTGTTATATCATAGTATACATTTAATAAAAATTATATGTCGAACATGACATGAAGATGAACTGAATAATAAAAAATTAAACAAAAAAAAAAAGAAAACTATCGAAATATATGCTATGGAATAGAAGAAGAAAGAACAAATTACCGAATTTTTTTTTCACAAAATGTTCATGAATGATGAAAAAGTAATTAGATAATGTTATATTTAATTATTAAATTATTCTATATTAGAAAAAAATTTCATTTTATATTAAATTAATAAAATATTTCTAACTAATTTTCATAATAAATTTATACATTAATTAACAGACCAAATAAATAAGTATACTAAATTGAGTATAATCTATTTAAGGAAATAATTTGAATTTAATTTTAAAAATTATATATAATTTACAAATATGATGATGTTGTAATTATCCTAAAAATATACGAAAACTTAATTAAAAAAAAATAAATCATAATTTATAATTAACAAATATGATAAAGTTATAATTTTCTTAAAAATTTAGAAAATTTTTCTAGTAGATTTAAGTTTTTTTTTTCTCAATCTTTCTTTTATATTTTTTGGTCCATTATGAATTTAAAAATATTGAAAAACATATGTAAATATTGTTTTATTATTTATCATTAGCCTCTAAACTAATGTGATATCTTTAAAGTATGTTGTCCTTCCAACATAAGATAGAATTTTGTTTTGTATGACAACACGAACTTGGTATAAGAATCACATCAAATCTTTTTCATGGCATACATTGAACTTCTCAAATTATTTCTATATATCGTTCCTTGGAAACTTCATCAAGTGATTTCTTTAAATGTTAGAATGAATGGAGTATTATATTCTTACATAGCTTTGAATTCTCCTTATCCAACGTTTGTATTTTTGTGTACATATATATATATATTTTTAAAGTATGGCTCATTACACTATAGTTTAAGGTTTTTCTTGTGAGTACTGATTCATTTTTAGTAGTGCATGCATACATCCATCTACTTAATAATAATGATGAACATAATATTAATTACTTTTAAATATATATACCTATAGTGAGATATCAAATACTCTATAGTTAGTGAGTCGATTTGTAATAAAGAAAAAATTAAAATTCTCATTCAATAATCCATCTCATGTTCGACAATAATGGTAGTTGAGAATCTATTCTAGACAGCTACGTTTCTATATATATCAACTTAGTTTTTAATTTGTAGCCACACAATATCTATGTGTGATTAGAACCATTCTTTATATTAGATGTTTATCAACAGAGGGTATTGCAAACAAATTTTCCTTCACACTATTTAAAGCATGTAAAGGGTACAAAACTTGTATGGCCAGACCTTAAAAGGAAGTTTTTCTTTTTATAGTTTTCTTGTTTGGAATATATGGAACCAATTGTATTAGAGATCAGTTGGTTAAATTACACATTTCGTCCTTAATAAACATCTTAAATTATAATCTTGATGTGAACTAAAATTTAAGTTATATTGGGAAAAGATAAAAACATTGACAAATAAAATATTTTGTTTAATAAATTTAATTGTTTTTATTATTTTTTTTTTTAAAAAAAACATATTACATAATCTATACTATATATATATAAAAGCAAAGGGTTGGTAGGAGAAACCTTTTTTTCTCTATTTTACCTCTTTCATTTTAGTAATGGGGCTGGTAGGAGAAACCTTTGTTTCTCCATTTTATCCTTTCATTTTAGTAATTCTAATTAGTAATTTTACCAATTTAAAAACTTGTTGAATAAAAATTCTAAAGAAAATTGTAAAGCCTCATATTTGTTAAATTAACTCTCATAACAAAATATTTACGTCCCTGTCACAAATTGAAAAAGTCCATGAAATTTACTATTTTTTTTAAATTCAAGATTTGTTCTTCCTTATCATTATCTTTCTTCATTTCTCTTATGCGATCTTTTTTCTTTCTATCGTCTTGTTCTCTTCTTCTATAATTTTTTAAAAATATTTCCATTTACACTACATTTTCATTTTTTTGTACAATTTTTCGTTTCCTTTCCATCTTTTTTTTAATCTTTTTCTGTAACTTTTTTCCTTTTCATCACCTTTTTTTTCGGTAATTTTTTAATATTTTTTTCAAACTATTATTTGGTTCAAGATTGTGTACCAAAATAAAAAAGTTTGTGAAAAAGAAGCGTTTATATATTGGATTGCCAAATGCAAACGACCTTGTACCAATTTTTTTAAAAAAAAAAAATCATTGAGGCTACTATAATTTAAACGGTGGTGTGCCAAGCCTAAACAATCGCGTAAAAAAATCTTGAAAAAAATCATTTAGATTTAATTACCAAAATTTAAACGATCATGTGTCAAATCTAAATGATCTCGTACCAACAAAATTGTTTAGATTTGGGTAATCTAAATGATCGTTTTTCTTTTTTAAATATATTGCTCGTGTTGGATGCCAATTAATCATGAAATATTTTTGAAATTTTCCATTGTGGGCTTATGAGCTTTTTTTTTTCTTTCAAAATTGCTCTATACGGTGTAATATTTTGTCATTTTGTTCTATTGTTTAAAAGACCCCAAATAGTAACTGCATTTAAAACAATCCTTTAATTAATTACACTTGTAGATATTAATTACATTTTATTCTTTTTAATTACAAAAACCTTCTAGCTTCCCAATTTTTCATTCATCCATTTAGAAAATGATTTTCATTAATTTTTTATTGTTATAAAACCATCTACTAATTACATTAGGAAAATTTTCAAAAATAGCAAATTTTATAAAATATTTACAACCTATAACAAATTTTATAACTGATAGTCATTGATATGCTATAGTGATAGAAGACTATCATTGATAGAATCTAAAATTTTGTTATAGCTTATAAATATTTTAATTTATTTTGTTATTTTAAAAAATGCCCCTTAATAAAAACATAATAAAAAATATAATATACATATTTGAAAATATCATTAAAAATGTTTGATTTATTGTGTATATTACAATACATAATATGTCTATTAAACAAATAATTTATTAGCACAATTTCTATGATATTTTTTATTATCTCTAAACAACTTTATAAAAGTAAATGTAGGTTATAAATATAAAAAGAAATAAATATTATCTCTTAATTTTTTTAGAAAATGTATATTTCTAAAATTTTAATAAAACTTTGACATTTTACGTATATAGCACGTAATGTTATTAGTATTATAAAGTATATGAATTACAATTTATTTTCAATCTAATATTTGTTGAGCAACTATAATTAGTTGTATGTTTTATAAATATATTATCCAAGTTGAATAATTGTTTAAATTGAAATTTGATTTTTGAATTTTTTATTGAACATAAATCTGAAAATCTGAAAACAATTTAATTTTTCAGTAATATGAAATATCTAAATTAAAATTGTGATAAAATAGGATTCTGGATTAAGTTGTTTGCTTTCGGTAATGTGAATCATCTAAATATCTAGAAATATTCAATTATCCTTAGTATGCCAGAGTGCTTATCTCACTATAGATGGCTTCAATAACATACAATTTTAAGATGTCCATGTAAAAGACATACCCTACCGAGTGAATAAATATTGTATTAGGGCAAAAACATCTCATATCAATGTTGTACCTGAAAGAGCAATTTCACACTCTGCTAGTGATGGAAGGTATGAAAATCTTAAGTCATCTAGGTATTCTCGATGGCATCATTTGTGGGCTAAAGGTGATTATAAAGTAAAAGATAGAACGATGAAAATAAGAGATATTTAGAGTATTGATCATTATGTCACTTTTTAATAAAATTTTAGATTTTATTAAGGCTACTGGTAAACTCTTGTCAGAGGAAATAACACTAAAAAATGAAAAAGTGTTAGTTCAAAGGACTCAGTATTGGTAACTAGCAATTGGAAGAAGAAGAAAGAGTTTGTTCATAAAAAGGGGTTTCAAAGAATTGGACATATGAAAATAGAGCAAATTCACCAAAGAGCTTTGAATCGGATGGTGATATTGTCTTTCTCATCAATCTATTCCTTTGAAAAGGGTGAAATTTGTCTTTATGGTATGTCTATTTGACCATGGAAAAAAGATGTGATGTTAGCGGTTCAACAAGTTTGCATTTTCATTGACGCTTGGCAGCTAAGAAGAGTGAAAGTTGTGTCGATGGCCTAAAATTAGAACTTCTCGGTGAATCAAGTACATGAAAGTTTTCACCATAAGTTTCAATAAGATTTATTAACATGTGATAAAGAAAATCATGAGAGATGTTATTTCAAGTGTGGTCTAACATTTTATGATAGAGTGTGACTCAACTTTTTTAGATAGAGTTGAAGTCATTACCCAACAGGCACACATTCATGCAATTTTGAAACAAAAATTAGTTAACTATTTAAAACTTAAAATCAAACATCACTAAAATAATAAATTTTAGTTGGAATCCCTAAAACTTGAATTAAAAAACTAAAAATTCAACATAATATAATTCTTGAAAAGCGTCCAAACCAATATATTCTTGAAAATATGACCCTAAACGAAAGTGTTTTTCATGATTATTCAGTCAACAAATTTACTTGGAAAAGCATTTAGATGAAAGGAATGAGTATATGAAATTACCTGCTACAATAAATCTCTATACTACTATAGTTACACACATATCCATCTATATGTGTTGTTGTAAAAAAAATAGTTATTAAGCACGATTCTCTTTTTTATTCTCAAAGAAAAAAATGAAAAACAATGAACAAAAAACAAAAAACATGAAACAAAAACGTTATCAAACAAACCTTTAAAATTAAATTAATTGGACAAACTCTTTCAGATAATATTAAAAACGCATTGCAAGATAACTATGCTTTAATTATGGATGCTAAAAGTCTTTCCCCTCCTATGTTATAGTGAGGTTTGATGAAAGTCTTTTAAGTGCATTTGATCATTTATGAAATTGCAACTATAATACTTTTTTTTTCTCTTCCATTACTTAGATGTAATTAAGTTAGGTCGAGTCGGTTTTTATTTAAAATAAATAAAATAAAAGATTGAAATCAAACTAATAATAATAAAATAAGCTAAATAATATATTGGCTTATTTTGACCTCAATCCTTTATTTTGTTTAGTGCATATAGGTCGTCCAACTTTTATGAGTTTTTTTTTAATCATAGCTTGTCTAATTTAAAATTACATATTCAAATATAATGATAACTATAAAGGGTTATATATATATATATATATATATATATATATATATATATAACAATGGTCATATTTAAAGTATTTGTGGAATGAATTTGTAAATATAACAAGTTTTATATTAAAGCTTTCAAAGTTGAGTGATTGACGAAATTACTAGCTAATAAAAGTCTACCACTAAATAAATTGTTATATTTACTTTTTAAAAATTATTTTTATACACCTTGGTTATTATTTATGGAAGTGCTACCCAATTGAAGTTATCCTTCTAGAAAGTAAAAAAAACTATTAGTAAAATTGATTACGACATGTTTGATCCATCCATGAATTTGACAACCAAAAATCACTTTTCTTCTAAAATTGTGTTTTTATAGAAAAGAATGAGAAAAATATCCAAAACCATATAAAGTAATTTGTTATCAATCACTTTGAAGGTGATTCCAAGTAATTTTTGTTTGAAAAAAACTTGAGTGTAGTCTAACGAGCAATCGTTTTTCTTTGTAACTCCAAACAATACCCAATAAACACGTGTTTTACATTTATTTTTGAACTTTTTCAAAAATAAAAAAAATTGACAAACTATTTATACTTCAGATGACAAAATCACTAGATAAAATTTATTATACTTGATTTTTTTATGAAGTGTAAATATTTTGTCAAATGTTCTATTTTTTATAATTTTTTAGCGAATAAAAAAATGGAGTATAGAATTAAGCAATTTTTTTTTAAAATAGCAAATTTTACAAAATATTTACAACATATAACAAATTCTATCACTGATAGTAATTAATATACTATAATAATAGAAATTATCATAAATAGAATCTAAAATTTTGCTATAACTTGTAAATATTTATTTTGTTATTTTAAAAAATGTTCCAATTAAGCGAAGTTAATTATTATTATTTTTTTGTTTTTGTGATTTATGAGGTTTTCATTTAAAATGACTATAATTCCATATTATATATTTTTTTAATTACTTACTAGCTCTCTATTTTTTTCTCTTAAAACTTTTATTTGACCCTTTATAATTTTCTTTGTCTGTAATTATTTTTCAATCTCAAATGTAATTTTTTTTAATGTAATTTGAGGATTCTAAAACTAACTTTCAAAACTAATATTTATAATTCAATAAATTTAAATCATTTGTACCAAGTACATGCATGATTTATTACACTTATACAAAATTAGTTCTCATTGAATAACTGAACAAAAAATACTTACTCTAAACGCCAATTCCAAACGTAACCTTTTAAAAAATCATTGAAAATCACTTTTAGTTCGGATGTACAAAAATCACTTTTAAAAGTGTAGAGCCAAACATAGGAATGGTCATATAATTACTTTTAATGAATCACTTTTTGACGTGTATATTTTAATTTATTTTAGAAAGTATTTTTAAATATAGTATAACAAACGAACTATTTATAAAATATAACAAAATTTTATATTTAATTTTATCGATAGACTTTTATATTTTTTATTAAATGTTATTAACATGCGTGGATATAAATGGATAGAATATAAAACACAACTAGAAACTAGAAACTAATAGATAGAAGTGTTAAATAATGTTTATAAACAAGTTAAAAATTAAATTGTTACCAAAAAAAGAAAAAAAGCCTACATGAATAAAATGGGTAAAAGTTACAGAAGTCAGCTCACACGAAGATATAATTACATCATTTTTAATTGGATGTTTCCAATTCACTATTCTAACTTTTTTTTTTCCTCAAAATTTATCAGATTCATATTTTCCCGACAAAATTTGAAAGTAAATAAGTGCATTTAAATATGTAAATACAAGAATAATTTAGGGAAAATATGTAACTACAGACTTTTATTGATGGACATTGATAATAGTCTAGAATATATATTTAATATCAATCATCGTTGATATAATATGAAATTTTGCTGTATTGTAGATAATTTTAGTAGTTTTGTTATTTACAATAATTCTTTTAAAACAAATAAATATTTAGAAAAATAGAATTTTTAAAATAGTAGATTTACAAAATATTTACAACCTCTAGCAAATTAATTTATTTTTCTATTTTTAAAAATATCTTAAAATAGAAATAATTTTTTTAAAAATTTTATTTTTAAAATAATGTAAATCATATGGTAGGAGGAAAAATATTGAGAAAACAAGAGAGTGAAATCATGGATAGGTCCACTACTTCACTTAAATTCTCCGCCGAAATCGTGTGGACCTCACTTCACACATTCTTTATTCTTTTTCATTCTTTTTTTCTTTTATATATATAGAGATAGATATCCTAATCTCCAAATTCCAATAAAAAGTTTTTTTAACGGTTAGTACGTAGACGATCGAGATCTGTTAACACCTCATTTACTGTTATCAATTCTTCATTATTTGAAACTATACCAAGTTTCAAAATAGTTTAATTATACAAATATTTTCATTCTTCTTCCATATAAATGCTCTCTTGCTTTTCTTCTATTTATGTTCAATTTTGGTACCAATTTCTTCAGCAACTAAATATAAATAAATAAAAAACTTCAAGTAAATATAATTGAAATTTTTTTTAATTAATGGCACAATTCCTTTTATTTTCACATATTTAAAATCAATATAAGGAATGAAGTGTGTGATGTGGGAGGACAATACTAATCAACAAGTATCGAAAAGATCAAATCATGAAAGATGGTGGTTTTAAGATCAACTCAATACAATGACTCAAGGGTGCACCTCAAAAAATACTCATAAACAAGTTTATATCCAGCACATAATTTGAACCCAACTTAATATCGAAAATATACAAACTATCGATAAAAATAGATTAGGTTAAATTATACTAAATATCTCCAAATTTTGGAATTGGAGTAGATTTCAATATTATGTCAAAATTTTGAAATATTTAGACTTTGAAATTTGTTTAAAATTAAAATTCACTCTTGGACTAATTTTGTGTATTAAAATAAGTTGATATAATTGAGGTGACACTAATATATATAAAATTGTAAATGCTATCATGCACACAGACTTTAACTATGTAACTAAAATGTAAAATGAAAAGTGCTTATGTCGGTCTCTGTTTAATATGTAAATGATATATATTTTTTTAATATTTTGTTTGTTTGAAAGGACATGTAAATGGTTTGAATGTACGATATCAAAAAGATGAAAAATAAGGGATATAATAATGATATTAATTATTCTAAAATAATAACACATGCTCTCCTGAATTTTACACATTTCAAGGATCACATCAATTTTCTATTCATATATATATATATATTTAAAACAATTGGATTGCCGGAAAGAAAGTGATTATCAGATTGCTAGAAAGAAAGTGATTATCATTTATAGTATATATAAAAGCTTATGTGTGTGGAGAAATTATTTTAGTTTATTTTATTCTTTTAATTAAAAGTGTTCTTATTGTTCATTGGATGATAATTATTTTGCTAGTGCATGAATAATAGGTGGATTTTAATTCTTTCTCTCCATTTCTATGACAATTTTAGTATTTAATTGAAAATTTTTATTATCTTAATTAACTTCATGGATAATACCAAATAATTTTTAAGGGCATGATAATAAATTTAAGGAAGTTCTAATCCACACTTTTTATCAATTTATTCAATACGAAATAATAACACGTGCATTGCATGTAAAACATCTACATTTATCTTATTATACATAAATTTAAGATTACTTTTATGCCATAATTAGAGTTAAAAAGAATAAAATTTAAGCTATCAACCTGTTGTTCCTTACATTTGATTGATTATTTGAATTTTCCCAAATCCAGGTAAAATAAATAAATAAAATTTTTGACTTATGCACAATTGAGTCCTTAAATTCAATACCTAATAATTTAGACCTTATTTGATTATTTTGTAAATATAATTATGTAAATATCCATAACCTACAATATGTTACTAATCTTCCTATAACTCTTTCTTTATTCCATGTTGTAACATTCATTCCATTGAATTCTATAGTGTAACATATACCATGAGATGTTCTATAAATAGAAGTATGTGGTGCATTTGTAAGACACACCACAATTGAGTTTAATTGTTCTCTACTTCTCCTCTTCCCTATTTCTTCTCTTTGGTTGTTTCATTCTTCTTATTTAATTTCTTTGTTCTTGTTTTATAACACGTTATCAACATGAGTCTCTACAATTTGTCATTTGCAAAAGGTAGGCTATAAAGTATTAGTTTGTTTTCTTGTTTTTGTGAACATTGCA
>JBBPDI010000003.1:7514797-7526748 GCA_037974545.1 Cucumis variabilis
AATAATGGATGTCTCGAAATATGATATTTGTTAATAGAACGTCCATGAATGAAAGATTGATTGTATTTGGTGGTATAGGATAAATGCTATTAGAACATTATAAAAAAGAATGTTTATATTTAATTTATGAAATCAAGCATGAAAATCTAATATAGTTTTAATAGATTAATTAATTAAACAAGAAATATCATTCAATATATATATTAATAAAAATTAATTAATTATAAATCAATAATAGTTTTAATTATAGATATTTAAAAATTGAGTAATTTATAATTAAAACTGGCCCATTAATATATTTAACGATCATATTAATTATAATCTAATACTTGGCCTATGAGTATATTTATAATCTAATATACTCAATTATTTTTATAATTAATTAAGTGTAGCCTTAGTAATTTTTAAATTTTAATCAAATAATATAAGAAACTATATTTTAATAAAGGAAATTAATGTAAATGGTAAAATATAACTTTTGAAAATATTTATATAATATAACAAAATTTCATGATAATTAATGTTTATTATGGATAAAATTTGAAAATTTGGTATGTTTTCAAATATTTTTTTCATGAGGTAAACATGACATTTTAATTTCTTTTTTAGTCATTTATACATTTACCTTGACAATGAATTGCAGACTAAAAAAAGAGTCCCAAAAAGTGGCAATGACATTTATTTAGAGTCATGTAAGCCTGTTTTTTTAGAAATGAATACCCATTTTTATATAAAAAAAAAGTTTATTCAATAAAGAAAAAAATGATATATTAATAAATAATACTAAAGAAATATGATATATGTTAATAATAAATGAAGTAATATAGTAAATAATCATTATAGGTTCATAATGAAGAATCAAATTAAAATTAATCTCAATAAATAATTGCTTCAATTATTAAAATAATAATAATAAAGTAAGGTTAGTTTTCGTAAATATTATAAATCGATAAAATATTTACAGTCCATATTGTCGCGATGCAGAGCGGTCGACCTCTCTGTTTATTTAATTTTAATAAATAAATAGTTTTGGAGTCGTCATTAACCATATTAGAGTGTGATTGGTCATCCAAAGAATTTTTTTTTTAAAAAAAGAATGATCATGACATTTAAGTTCGGAAGTCAGTTGTATGTTGGGAAGATGTTAGCACTCTACAACAACCATAAAATGGTTATCCAATTTTATCTTTTAAACTAAATTACAAGGGTTCACCCAACAAAGTTTTTTATTTAGGTTTTTTTATGTCCATGGTTATCAATACATATCGAAAAATAAAACCTAAACATGAATTGATAATTATGGGTGACATAGGAGCTATTAGAAAAATGAAATTTATTTTTGTTTCAAAAGATTTTTTTTATTCACCTTAAGAATATTAAGATACTAAATTTTGATATTTTAATCTCTATCATAGGTGTCTAATGAGAAATTTCATGTATCTAAGAATTAATATTCATAGAAAACTTTACTCAGTCCCATTTAAAATATGAAATGGGTTTATAATTTTAAAGACAATCTATTAACGAATTTCAATTGGAGAAATTTCATGTATTCGTGGAATTTAAATTATAAAATCCATAAAAAAACAATACTTTTCTCCAATTTATATTTTTATATTTAAATTAGAAAATAAATAATAATAATGACAAAACATTATGAAATTTAAAAAATACGTGAGAAATAAGATAATATGTTAAGATAAAATATCACATAAAGATAAAATAAACACAGAGATAACATGATGCAAAAATATGCAAGATGCAAGAAGCAAAATAATTAATTAATGTCAAAATGCAAAATAATTAATTAATGTAAACTGATGTCATGATGTCAAGTCAAATAATTAATTAACTCAAAATGAGAGGATAATTAATTAATGCGGATGCCAAATGGATAATTAATTAATTCAATATGCAAATAATTCGAATGAATGATTAACACATGTCAAATGACAAATGATATTAGCACACGAGGCAAAATAGATGTCAAATCAATAATTATTTTGTCAAATGAATAATTAACAAAAGATACCAAATGGGTGTCAAGTAATTAAGGTAGACAGCATGCTAATTAATTAAAGCAGACACAAATAATTAACTTAATGCCAAATAATTAAAAAATGAGCGATTAATTAATTAATTAATATGTCAGATGGAAAATGGGTGCTCCCAAATATATGTTAATTAATTAATCAATTAACACAGTATGTCATGGATAGGTATTAACACAGAATTTCAAATTGATACTAAATATTATACAGGAGGCCAAGAGAATGCCAAATAATTAAAATTAATAAGCCAAATGGGTGCCAAATAATTAACGCAGATGCAAGAATGTAAATAATTGAAAGGAAGAGGTCAAATGGGTGTCAAATAATTATCGCAATGAATCGTCAACCATTAAATTGACTTAAATTAAAAAAAAAACTTACCTGGCAAAGAGGCTTGCAAGCTTCTTTCTTGATCCTCTCTTCTCTTTTTATAGGACAAGGTTGATCGATTGTGGAAGGAATATGGAAAAGTGGAAGGAATATGGAAAAGTGGGAGAAAGTGGGAGAGTGAGAAAGTATGAGTATGGTGACGAAGGAAAACAAAAATAGGGGATGGTTGAGAAAAATAGGGGAAAACAATTTTTTATTTTTAATTTTTAAAAATTTTGTTTTTGTTTTTTGTTTTTGTTTTTTAAAACTTAAATTTAAGATTTAAGATTTAAAATTCAAATTAAATTCAAATTCTTTTATATAAAAAAATAAACAAAAATAAATGAAAAAATGAAAAAATAAAAAAAATGCAAGACAAAATGCAGTATCTACACGTATAACAAAATGAAAAAGTCCATGAAATTGGCTATTTTTTAAAATATTCCAGGTTAAACGATCCTATTACAAATATAAACGATCGTTTTTCAAATATAAACAATCATTTTCCAAATGTAAATGACCGTGTACCAAAAAATCGTTTAGATTTGAAGCCAAATTTAAACAATCAAATCCAAATAATCATGTACCAAAAATATTGAATAAAAATATAATAGTCAAATCTAAATAATTGTTTTTCATTACTTGCTGAATGTCAATTTAATCACGGACATTTTTTTGTACTAACTAAATTTAACTCATCTTAATTTAATAATTAAATAAATTAATAAGATAATGATAACTAATTGATTAATAATTTATGTAAATAATTTAACAAATTATTATTAGTTTATTGGAATAAATGTTTATAGAAATTTTGTTAAATCTTTAACTATATTCAAAATGAAATTATAAATAGATCAAAAAAAGCAAATGAGAAAAAAAGGAAGGAAGAAAGAAAGAAATCTCTCCGCTTTGGAAGGGAAACAAACAAATTTTTGTATGTGAGAAATTAGAATGTCTGAAAATAACTTATTCATAGGTAAAGAGTTGAAAACTGTGAAACCAAACATCAGAATTGGATATCTGTATCAATTTTCATAGAGAAAATCCTTCAACCAAATGTTTTATTAATAGAAAATATAGTTGTATTTTATATTTTGATATTTAACTAACATGGTCTAAAATGGTATACCATATTACTAGATTGACTCAATTTTTCCAAATTTTTTATAAATGTTCTAAATTGACTAATATTTTATACAAATATAAAGTTCAAATGACCAATTTACTCATATTTATTATTAATAATATATTTAAAAAGTAGAAAAAAAAGTGGACCATTATTAATATTTGCATTTATTAGATATCTTATTTAAATATGGTAACTGATTAATTCTTGGTAATATTATAATAAAAATTGTTCCTTAATTATTTTTATTTTGGTGATTTTGTTAAAAAATTCTTCCCACTCAATCTCTCTCTCAGTTTTCAATCGTTCTCTCTGTCCATTATTTCTTTCGTTTCACATTATTTTTCATATATTCAACCTAATTATAGTATATATTGAATAGTATACTGTATAGTTAATGAATGAAAGGTTCTTATATCAATTTGTTTATAGAAGGTGGACCGACAAGGAGAGAAATTAGGAACGTGGATTACGGTTTAGGAAATACAAAAAAAAAAGTAAAATTTTCCTTCTTTGAATATCGTTGAATATTGATTCCATTTTCTTCACAAAAGACGCCGAATAATAGAAAAATAGAAAAAGTATAAGCGGTGAAAAAGAAGAACATCAGCGGCCGACTAGTATAGTGATCTTTTGAAAAAAAATTGGCAAAAATTTACGGTTAGTAAGAATTTATATTTCGTATTCGAAATACATTAGGGTATATTTAGTATATTGAAGATAACATCACTTATGTAGTATTGAATGTATGAAATAGTGTATATGTAACAAATCACAGAAAATATATGTATTATGCAGTAGTATATATGTAAGAATTAAAAAAAAATACTGATTGGATACATAATCTATGTATACAGTGGTATATAAATGCAGTAAGAAAAAATCACAAAACATAAAAAAAAATATATGTGTATGTATTATTACATAATCAATTTGTTACATATATGCAGTAGTATATATGTAACAAATCACAAAACATAAATGAATTATTCAGTAGCATATATGTAAGAAATAAAAAAAATTGAATAGATATATAATATGAGTATATATATATATGCAGTAAGAAAAAATCACAGAACATAAAAAAGAATATGTATATGTATTATTGAATATATGTCATAATATATATGTGACAAATCACAAAACATAAATTTATTATTTAGTGGTATACCAAAGTATACATTTAATAAAAATTATATATCGAACACGACAGAAAGATGAACTGAATAATAAAAAATTAAACAAAATAGAAGGAATATGATCAAAATATATGCTATGGAATAGAAGAAGAAAGAATAAATTATCGAAATTTTTTTCACAAAATATTTATGGGTGATAAAAATAATGAGATAATGTTATATTTAATTATTAAATTATTCCATATTAAAAAATATCATTTTATATTGAATTAATAAAATATTTTTAATTAATTTCCATAATAAATTTATACATTAATTAATAAGCCAAATAAGAAAGTTATCAATTACATACTAAATTGAGTATAATCTACTTAAGGAAATAATTTGAATTTAATTTTGAAAATTATATAAATTAACAAATATGATAAAGTTTTAATTATCCTGAAAATATACGAAAACTTAATCAAGAAAATAATTCATAATTTAGGACATTTGTAAAATTTTCGAGTAGATTTAGGTTCTTTGGCTAAATCTTTTTTTTTTTTTATATTTGATGTATTTGAATGTGTAAATGGTGGTTTATTATGAATTTAAAAATACTGAAAAACATATGTAAATATGGTTTTATTATTTATCATTAGCCTCTAAACTAATGTGATATCTTTGAAGTATGTTGTCCCTCCAACATAAGATAGAATTTTTTTTTGTATGACAACACTAACTTGGTACAAAAATCACATCAAATCTTTTTCATGTCATACATTGAACTTCTCACATTATTTCTATATATCGTTCCTTGGAAACTTCATCAAGTGAATGAATGGAGTATTATATTCTTAAATAGCTTTGAATTCTCCTTATCCAACCTTTGTTTTTTTGTATACATATATAGTTTTAAAGTATGGCTCATTACACTATAGTTTAAGGTTTTTCTTGTGAGTACACTACAAAAAAAAACCTTTACTATGACACTTATTTATATCACAAAATAGAGGGAGAAAAAAAAAACTGTCACGAAAGGAAAAAAATGCGTTTGTGGCGGGAAAAGGTAGAATTTTTTGGATAATCTTTTTTGCGACAGTTATTCAATGTCATAGAAGAGAAATAAAATAATATATTTAATATATAAAAAATAATAAATTTTTTAGGGAGGATTAACTTATTCACGCTCCTCTCTTCAATCCAGTTCTCGCGCCCCCTTCTGCTCTCAATCTCCAAACTCTTTGACGGTCTTCTCCGGACGACGACTAGTTCCGTCACTGCCATTGCCCCCTCGTGCCCGTCTCCCCACTCCAACGTCGCTGGTACATCCTCTACTGGATGACGAAACGTCTTCTATCCTATTCTATTCAATCCAGTCGTGCCCGTAATCTCCAATCTGCCGCATGCTCTTCAACATTCAATCTGCAGCCGTCACCTTCTGTACCAGTAAGTAGTCCATTCCTTTTCTATTTCTATCTCTCTCTATGAACTCGTTCTTTGTCACTCTTTCCCTCAAACAACTATGAGCTTCTTCTTCAAGCGGGAGATCTCATGCTACCTCCATTGTCAATGCCTATTTATCTCAAAAGTACTTCCCTGAACTCCTTTATATGCTCTGGCATAATAGGATTGGTAGATCTTTATTTTGTAGGCTTTTTATTATTGGTTCTATTGTTTAACTTAGGTAAATGCTGTAACACCCTGAAATCTTAAGGTAATATTTTTATCTTACTTTAAATTATATCAAATTGTTGTTGTTATGGATTTTAAGTTTTAGGGGTGTTATTATATCTTGGATTTGTTGGAAAAGAGTGTGGAATAAGAATTTAAGATATATATAAGAAATAATAATTATTATTAATATAATTCATTATTATTATTATTATATTTTTATTAAGTTAAAAAAAAAGAGAAAAAGAAATTCAATTCTTTTCTTCTTCTCCTCCTCGCGCAGCCGACCCCCTAGAAATTTTTCTTCTTCTTCCTGCCCTAACAATAGTCGCCGACTGCCATCTTCAATCTTCTTCCTCTCTTCCGTTCGTCGCATCGCCGCACCCTAACCCCATCGTCGGTCGATGACGAAAACCGAAGCTGCCCCATCGTTTGTGAAAACTCGATGCTGCTCCCTTGCTGTTTGCGTGCGTCTCTTCTCCGTCCAGATCTGTGCCGGTCGCAACCCATGAAGCTCAGCCGTCACGCCTTCGTTTGGTCATTATCCAACCTCGTCCGGGTCGGTCTCCATTTGTGAAGCTAGCCGTCACTTCAGTTCACTGGCCGAGAGTGAGGTAGGGCGAGCGTCTCCTCACAGCCGCGTGGGTTTCCTTTCAATTGTGTGAGTTTCTTCGACCGTCGCTTCTGCCTTGCTTTGAATTTTTTGGGTGAAAGGAATTTTGTGTAAGAATGAAAATTGTAGGATTCATGGATTGGTATTGTAAGTTTTCAATGAACTTTGATGGTTAATTGGTTCGAATGATAGATTCTTGAAGGTGTTGAAACTAACGTTAGGTCCCTTGAATTCACAACCAATTTGTGAATTGTTGGAGTTCGGTTCACCATACCTGGGTAAGCTAAGTTGTAACCTTGGAGAAAGTAATGGAGAGATTGTATCATGGAAATAATTGAATTCTTTATTCTTATGATTAGGTGTTCGTTGGATATAGTTGTTCGAGAAATTTGAGTAACTTTGAGGTAAGAGGCTTTCTACTAGACTCACCTATAGCCTTGAATGTGATAGATTGTGTTGTTATATCCGAACTGAGAAAAGATGATGGTTGTAATATATACTTTTGAATGTAGACATATTGTTTATTGTATGTTGTGTTGGACTGAGAAAATATATATCATTGTATGGACGGACATGGACTTTGTATTTGAGTGCATTGTTGTGTCTGACTAGATATGTACGTGTAGACATATGACTGATGAACGACTAAAACTTGGTTTAAAAGATATGTAAGTCTATGTTTTTTTTTGTGTCCCTATGGCTAACGCGACCCTTCGTCTCTCGTCAGGTATGCTTTTATGCATATATGTATGTTTTTATTAGCATGACTTTGCCTAAGTTAAACTAAACTGTGTGAAGTACTCTATTGTATAAGACTAATTAAAAAAGAAATGTTGGTGGATAATAGGAATTATGAATCCAGGAGAGGTGCACATAGAGGAGGTATTAGAGGTTGAGGTAGAAGAGCAGGACGTAACCAACCTACTGAGAGTCAAGCTGAACAGCAAATTCCTACTGCACCAGTGACTCAAACTGATTTAGGTGCACTGTCTACTCACATGGAGCAGAGATTCGTGGAACTTATGGCTGCTATGGCTTAAAACCAGCAAGCACCAACAGTTTCCCCTGCACCAGTGGTTCCACCTGCATCGACAGCCCCTCCTGCACAGGGATCAGCTGTACAGCAGCCACAGATAGTACCAGATCAGCTTTCTGTCGAGGCTAAGCACTTGAGATATTTCAGGAAGTATGACCCTCAGACTTTTGATGGGTCATTAGAGGATCTTACCAAGGCAGAGTTGTGGTTGTCCTCTTTGGAAACCATATTTAATTACATGAGGTGTCTAGAGGAGCACAAAGTTCAATGTGCTATTTTTCTTCTCAGAGATAGAGGTGTCATCTGGTGAAGGTCCACGTTGCGTATGTTGTGCGGAAACTTGCACCAGATCACTTGGGACCAGTTCAGGGATTACTTCTATACCAAGTTTTTCTCGGCTAACTTGAGAGATGCTAAAATCCAGGAATTCTTGGAATTGAAGCAAGGTCACAGACAGTTGAAGAGTATGACCAGGAGTTCAACATGCTGTCCCGTTTTGCTCCTAAGCTTGTTGGCAATGAGCAAGCCAGAGCTGAGAGGTTTGTTAGGGGATTGAGTGATGATATTAGAGGCTTTGTGAGAGCACTAAAGCCCTCCACTCAGGCTAAAGCACTGCATCTGGCAGTGGATATGAGTATTGGGAAGAACGAGGTTCATGCAAAGAGTTCTGATAAGGGAACGTCATCAAGTCAAAAAAGAAGAGCAGAAATTTGTGGAAGTTACTCAGAGGAACTTGAGGTCAAATGGTTCTTTTTGCAATTTCCAGCAAAATCCTAGTGGAGTCACTACTATAGAAAAGCCGTTATGTAAAGCATGTGGCAAGCGCCATCTGAGCCGTTGCTTAGTTGGGACCAAGATCTGTTTTAAGTGTAGACAAGAGGGACACATGGCTGATCGTTGTCCCTTGAAGTCTACTGAAACTGGACAGAGCAGTCAGGGAGTGAAAGTCCCACAACGAGGTACAGTTTTTGCTACTAATAGAAAAGCCGTTATACAACGCATGTGGTTCTTTCCGCAATTTCCAGCAAAATCCTAGTGGAGTCACTACTATAGAAAAGTCGTTATGCAACTCATGAAGGAAGCGCCATCTGGGCCGCTGCTTAGTTGGGACCAAGATCTGTTTTATGTGTAGACAAGAGGGACATATGGCTGATCGTTGTCCCTTGAAGTCTACTGAGACTGGGCAGAGCAGTAAGGGAGTGAAAGCCCCACAGCGAGGTACAGTTTTTGCTACTAATAGATCAGAGGCTGAGAGAGCTGGCACAGTTGTGACAGGTAAGCTACCAGTGTTAGGGCACTATGCCTTAACTTTGTTTGATTCTGGATCTTCCCATTCTTTTATTTCTTCGTTGTTTGCAACACATGCATGCTTAGAGGTGGAACCCTTAGATTATCTATTGTCAGTGTCTACTCCATCGGGAGATATTATGTTGTCCAAGGAAAAGATCAAAGCATGTAAAATTGAGATAGCTGGTCATGTGCTGGATGTAACTTTGTTAGTATTGGACTTGCGTGACTTTGATGTAATCTTAGGCATGGATTGGTTGGCTGTTAATTATGCTAATATTAATTGTTCTCGTAAGGAGGTTATGTTCAGTCCTCCTACCGAGCCTAGTTTTAAATTCAAAGGGGTAGGAACAGTGGTACTACCTAAAGTGATTTCAGCTTTGAAAGCCAGTAAACTGTTTAACCAGGGTACCTGGAGTATCTTGGCCAGTGTGGTGGATACTAGGGAAGCTGAGATTTCTTTGACTTCAGAACCAGTGGTCAGAAAATATTCTGATGTATTTCCTGATGAGCTTCCAGGACTCCCGCTACACAGGGAGATCGACTTTGCTATTGAGTTTGAGCCAGGTACTACTCCCATTTCTAGAGCCCCGTATAGAATGGCTCCTGTTGAATTGAAAGAACTGAAGGTACAATTACAGGAGTTGCTTGACAAAGGTTTTATTCGACCTAGTGTGTCACCTTGGGGAGAACCTGTACTTTTTGTGAAAATGAAAGATGGGTCGATGCGTCTTTGCATTGACTATAAAGAATTGAATAAGGTAACAGTCAAGAACAGGTATCCTTTGCCCAGAATTGATGACTTGTTTGATCAGTTACAAGTGGCCACTGTATTCTCTAAGATTGACTTGCGCTCAGGTTATCATCAACTGAGGATTAGAGACAGTGACATTCCTAAGAATGCCTTTCGTTCGAGGTATGGACATTTGTAATGTCTTTTGGTTTAATTAATGCACTTGCTATGTTTATGGATTTGATGAACATGGTGTTTAAGGATTTCTTAGACACTTTTGTAATAGTCTTCATTGATGATATTCTGGTTTACTCTAAGACCGAGGTTGAACATAAGGAACATTTGCATAAGGTTTTAGAGACTCTTCGAGCCAACAAACTTTATGCTAAGTTTTCAAAGTGTGAATTTTGGTTGAAGCAGGTGGCTTTCCTTGGTCGTGTGGTATCCAGTGAGGGAGTTTCTGTGGATCCTGCAAAGATTGAGGCGATTACTAGTTGGTCTCGACCCTTTACTGTCAATGAGGTTTGTAGTTTTTGCGTTTAGCAGTTTATTACTGGAGGTTTGTGACTAATTTTTCTCGTATAGTACCTCCTTGACTCAGTTGACCAGGAAGGGGACTCCTTTTGTTTGGAGCCCAGCTTGTGAGGATAGTTTTTAGAACCTTAAGCAAAGTATAGTTACTGCACCAGTTCTTACAGTACCAGATGGATCTGGGATCTTTGTGATTTACAATGATGCTTCTAAGAAAGGATTGAGTTGTGTTTTGATGCAGCAGGGTAAGGTTATGCCTCTCACCAGTCGAAGAGTCATGAGCAGAACTACCCTACTCACGATTTGGAGTTGGCAACAGTAGTTTTTGCATTGAAGATTTGAAGACATTATTTGTACGGTAAAAAGATACAGATCTTTACTAACCATAAAAGCCTGAAATACTTCTTCACCCAGAAGGAGTTAAATATGAGGCAGCGTAGGTGGCTTAAATTGATGAAAGATTATGACTGCGAGATATTGTATCATCTAGGTAAAGCGAATGTGGTAGCTGATGCTCTGAGTAGAAAAGTATCACATTCAGCAACGCTTATTTCTAGACAGACCCCTTTACACAAAGATTTTTTAGAGAGCTGACAGTGCAACCAACTTTGAGGCAAATGATTATTAATGCTCAGAAGGAAGATCCTTATTTGGTGAAAAGTGTTGTCTTGCTGAAACAGGGCAAGCTGATGGTTTCTCCATACCCTCTTATGGTGAATTGTTGTTTGAGGGGAACTTGTGTGTGTCAGTAGGTACTTCAGTTAAGACTGATTTATTGAATGAAGCCGATAGTTCCCCATTTTCTATGCATCTTAGTACTACAAAGATGTATCAGGATCTGAAACGAGTGTATTGGTGGCGTAATATGAAGAGGGAAGTAGCAGAGTTTGTTAGTAGGTGCTTGGTGGGTCAACAGGTTAAAGCACCTAGGCAGAAACCAGCAGGGTTGTGACAACCTTTGAGTATACCTCAGTGGAAGTGGGAGAATGTGTCCATGGATTTTATTACAAGGTTGCCTAGAATCCTGAAGGGTTATACAGTGATATGGGTTGTTGTGGACAGGCTTATGAAGTCAGCACACTTTGTGTCAGGGAAATCCACTTATACTGCTAGTAAGTGGGCACAGTTGTATTTGACTGAGATTGTGAGACTGTACGAAGTACCTATATCGATTGTTTTTGATAGAGATACACGTTTTACTTCCAAGTTTTGGAAGGGACTTCAGACTGCCATGGGTACGAGGTTAGATTTAAGTACCGCTTTTCACCCACAGACTGATGGTCAAACTGACTGTTTGAACCAAGTTTTAGAGGACATGCTACGAGCTTGTGCATTAGAGTTTCCAGGTAGTTGGGACTCTCACTTGCATTTGATGGAGTTTGCCTATAACAACAGCTTTCAAGCTACTAT
>JBBPDI010000003.1:7531534-7551008 GCA_037974545.1 Cucumis variabilis
AAATCCGGCAAGAGCTCCAGAAAGGTTCAACGATTTTCTACGGTAAGCTCTGAAAGCGATTATTGATGCGATTATTACCGCAACAGATGGCTGAATTAGATTATTGTCCATTTTGATCTTGAAGTCGCTGAATTGAAGTGGAAATGGGATTAGAAAGTTTGAAATTCTGAAATTGAATCAAGAAATGTGTTTCATTATGAAGAAATAAGAGACTTTAAGGCGAGATTCCAACTTCCAACAAGCTTGCACCGGGGGATTTACCATCCCACGACTTTGAGGACATTGCTGGGATGTTTTAAATTGTATAAGGAGAATATGGTCATTTTCAAAACTGTTAATTAAAATTCTTAATCGAGAATAGGGTTATGGTCACTTTCGCCCTCTCCACTCTTTAAATGTCACACTTTCCGTTACTTCATTTTTATAAAAAGTAAATAAATTAAAATATTTATAACTTATAACTAAATTGTATATTTTATTAATCATAAAAATGAATAAGTTTCTATCATTGTCTATCAACATTGATAGAGGAATATCAATGTTTACCAACATTTATTGTTGATAAAATCTGAAAATTTTGTTATAAATTGTAAATATTTTATTAAATTTATTATTTTTTTACAACTTCCTTAAAGAAAACCTTCAAAATGCAAATATATGATATAATATATGCAACCTCAATGCATTATTATCAATTGTATTGATTTGATTTAATCACATAGGTATGGTTTCAGTAATTTTCCAATTTTCAAAAGAAAAAGAAATCTAATTTTCAAACTAATATTCTAATTCTATCTTTAGGTTTTCGAAATCAAAATTTAAGAGTATTTTTAAAAATAACAAAATAAATAAAAATATTTACAAGCTATAGTAAAATTTTAGATTCTATCAATGATAGTCATCTATCACTATGACATATCAATAACTATCAGTGATAGAATTTGTTATAGATTATAAATATTTTGTTAAATTTGCTATTTTTAAAAATTTCTCTTGTTTTTACATTAAGTTTAATAAAAAGAAGAAAAGAAATGTAGGAATAAATTAGTTTAAAAAAAAAAAAAAATATGCAATGGAGGGCTTTAGTAATTTCTGACCATGAATTTGCAAAATTTTCAAATATGTTTGTTGCTAATAAGATTTGATTAAGTTTTAGGTTTTCTATCCAATAATCTATTTATAGCATTGGTTTGTTTAATTGAGAATTTTAATATTTTCCGTTTTACTTATGAATTATAATAAAAACAATTGATTTTGCAACTACAATGCACATCTAATCAAATTAACCGTAAGAGAAAACATGTTTTTTTATTTTATTTTAACATTCTCACTTTTAAATAATTAAAAATAAAAAAATTTAAAAGAAAATTTAGAAGTCATCTACATATAGAGTGGAGAAAAAAATCAACAAAAATCATAACTATGTCCACAACATATACATAATATCAACAACAATTATAACTACATACACAACCTTAACGAACATATAAGAAAGACACCAACAAATTTGTTTCATACTTGAACATCTCTATCATCAACCCATGTACAAAGTTCAAAATTCAAGTTTGAGCAATTGACCACGGAAAAGAAAATCTTCTACATGAAATAAATATGCTAAGACAATAAGATAAGAAGAAATTTGTATTTTGAATAAAGAATGAAGAAAAAACCATAAGTGTTACTTGGGTTAGGTCTAACCTAGAAATATCCTTATTTATAGTGATATAGAGTGAGTAAATAAAAAGTCTATTAATTATAAATCTGAAAAGTCATACATATAATTATGAATTTGAAGAATATCAAAAGTTTGAGCAAAACATTATATTGAAAATATTTATGAGTGTGTGAGTTTAATGGTTTTTAGTGGGTTTAATATTTAGAAGTTGAGGCTTTTAACATGATTTTTGAATTGAATTAATTTGAAGTGAATGGATAAAATTAGGCAAATGACTGAATTTCCTATACAATAAAAGAAGCATAAATGAATGCGTAATAGTGAAAAACCTTACAATGAAAGGAGCATAAATGAAAAAAAAAGTGTCTCCTCATCCATAACTTTATATATACTATAGAAATTCATTAAAATAATTACTAACTATTATGAATATTCTAAATTAAAGTTGAATATTATTAGATGTCCATAACCTCCTTAGGTTACAAATTCATCCATTAACCTCTCTATCAATCTTTATAGCTTTCTTGTCCCCTCTTTTTTTGTTTGGTTTTGTGACAATTATTTGCACAATTCTATATATAGAGGTTGTAGAGATCATTTGTAGACTCACCATAATTGAGTTCAATTGTCTTCTCTACTTCCTCTCTTCTCTATTCTTCTTTTTGTGTTGTTCCTTTGTTTTTTATTTTATTACACGTTATCAACACGAGTTTCTACTACTTTAAAGATTTTGTAGAAATTGATTTTGATTCATGTTAAAGACCTGCTATAATTTTCTACATAATTTTTTAGGTATTTAGAATCCTGTTCAAATATGGTGAGTATTTTAATTTTGGTGATTTTTTCATATATGTATGTATTTCATGTATTAATCATTGATCTTCTCATCACACTACAAAAAAACGAAGGTTTTTCGAAGTCGTGACAGACATTGAGAAAAAAAACATCAGGAAACAAAAACAATACCGATGCAGATAATGTTGCATCGGTTTAGTCGCGCATGCCCGACGTTGTAATCCCAAACATTGGACTTCATCCTCATTTTCATTTTTTTAACTTATCGTCAAGCTTTCTCCGACGCACTTGCAAACAACATCGAGGAACCTTAAAATGTAAATTTTAATATTAAACTTCCCCGACAATGGGGACAAACACATCTGAAAAAAGTGAATATATATTATTTAATTATTGAGCATCCTCTAACGTCAATGTTCACAGCATCGGGGAAAGAAATATTATTATTTTATTTTTTAATTTTTCCCTGATGCCATGCAAACAGATGTCAGAAATGTGTAAACCTATTCCCGATATTTTATTTTATAGCGTCAGGAATAGGGAGATCTCCCGATGTCTTTGAAGTGTGTCGAGAGATCTCCTACATATTTGAGTTCTGTGTTCATAGAACACAAAACTCAAATCGAAAGGAAAAGAGGAAGATAGGCCGAGAGAGAGAGAGATCGTCGTCGATGTCGTCCGCTGTCTGCCGTTTTATTTGACTATCGCTCGTCATCTCTCACTGCCTGTCTTATCATACTACCCCTATCCAACGTCGTCACCTGCCCTTCGTTCTTTGAACTTCAAAATGTATTTTTTTTTAAAAAAAATTCTTAAACTCTTTGATAATTTAGACTTAGTTTGTGGTTGAATTAGATTTATATTTGATTTTGTAGGAGTGGACTAATGGCTTGTAATGAATTAGTGTGTACAATTTGTGGAATGTTGTGATTGTTGTTCTATTTGTGGAATAAATTTTTTGAATAGTAAAAGAATAAAACGTAATATGAAGAGAAAGAACGGAAAGCTCTCGTTGTTACATTATTCTTGTTGTTCTTGTTGAAATCTGAGGAAACCTTAAAAAAAATTAAAAGTAAGGTTTTACCATGTTGTTCTTGTTGGAATCCATGGATGAAGAACTCTCGATTCTTCGAATATTGTTTGAGTGTTTACCGTAAAGAGTGCAAGTTAAGGAATGTTTCATGCATGAAGAGAATTTAAGATTTCAAATTAGTTTTAGTATTTAAATTTTGATTTAGTGGCCGGTTTTAGTGTTGTTAGGATTTAAAATTTAAGATTGAAGTCGAAATTCAAGACTGAAGAATGCATAATGTTGGGGAGGTTGTTCTTTGTCTATTTTTTGTTATTCAAAATTACACAAAACTATGTTGAAATTTTGTATTTATATTGTATGTGTAGATTGTAGGTATGCATAGTATGCATATTTGATATTAAATTTGTTGTATATTTCAAAATTACAATATGTTATTGAAGCAATGAAGAAAGAAAAGGAAGAGTCTAAGAAGACTATAAAAGAACTTAGGTGTAAAAATTTCCTTCGACTGCGTTTGAAAACCTCGAATCCAAGAACAGGGACATAAGCAAAATGTGCAAAGAGAGAAGTTGAAAATTATTACGAGCTGCGTCGAAAGAAATATGAGGTTGCTTTAAACAGAAATGACCCTTACTCTAGTGGTTCCAGAAAATTGATTGGAAAAGAGGAGTAGAAAATGACGAGATCGAGAACCGAATAGGTAAGCCATAGAAAGTTCCCCCTTACTCTAGTGGTTCCAAAAAATTGATTGGAAAAGAGGAGTAGAAAATGACGAGATCGAGAACTGAATAGGTAAGCCATAGAAAGTTCCCCACTTGCTTTGGTGGTTCCATATGGAAGTGGAGAACTTTCTATAGCTTACCTGTTCGATTGTCGATCTTGTCATTTTCTGCACCTCTTTTTCCAATCAATTTTCTGGAACCACCAAAGCAAGGGTCGTTTATGTTTGAAGCAACCTTGTATTTCTTTCAACACAACTCGTAATAATTTCAACTCATGTCCCTATGATCAGGCAGTTATGTTGAGACAATATTTTTAGTTTTTATTATATATTCATGAAATTTATGAACCTACAAACGTGACTTTTTTAATATTTAAATTAATTTTAATATAATTTTGATTTTATATTTTAATAATTTTTACGTTAATATTTTTTAAAATTTGATTGAATTTAAATCGAATTCGATCCAAATAGCAAATATATATATATATATATATATTATAAAATATTACAAAAAAGTTTTTCTGACACACGAAACACGTTGGCATGGACACCTATTGTCGACGCTTTGATCAAACGTTGGATGAGGCTTTCCCCGACGTCTCGTGCAAGTCTACGAAGCCCTAGTCAAGCAAAAGTTTTTGCCAACATTCTCCCCAACGTTGGTTTTGGTGTCGGGATAGGTATTCCCAACGTGTTTTGGTGAATTTATCGACTCATGTGTGTATTGGACGAACTCTTACTTCTTGTAGTGTCCCCATGATTATATCTTTCTTGAATTTAAACATAAACTTCAAAGAATATGATTAGTACTCTATTTTAATCATATATGTAAGTTATGTGTTTGCAAATTGATTGTTAAGTTATATTTAATATTAGATTTTACATTTGATCTAATCAAATTGAAAAACTTATGCAATGTTTTATGTGAGCATTGAAACTAAAATTTTGACTTGTTGATTGAAAGACTGTTGAAAATTGTAGCCGAGAAAAGAAAGTTGCAACAGTAGAGAACAACAATAGTAACAGTGATAACAGTAAACTGTGACGACAATAACAATGAACAACAACAGCAATAGCAGCAATAGTAAGTAGCAACTGTAACAACAATAATAACAACAATAGTAAGTAGCAATAGCAACAACAACAATACACTGCAAAACAGAAACTGTATGAATGTACGACTAAGTCACGAAACACGCTCTCTTTAAGAGGTTTCGTAGCTCTGCTCGAGAATGTGCAAACAAATTAATACTTTGTCATCTCTAGGATAAAACAACCTCTCTTCTATAGCTGACTTTGCATGGAAATCAACTAGGTAAAATTACTCAACGACATACACTAAAATGCTTGAAAATCTTTATAATAATGAGAGTAAGAAGGTATTGTTTTCTATGATGATATATTATAAAATGAAAGGAAAACAACACATATATAGTGGTTTATGAGGACAACCAACGATCACAATAATAAATAGGAAAGTAAATGATGGACAATAAATGGGTTGAAAAAACATTCAAAACGATGACAATATTTAATTTACCAAAATGGTAATAAATAAATAATTTTTGTTTTGGTTTTTTAAAACATTCAATAAAATTTTTAGTAAAAGGAATATATATAGATATTATTTTATCTCTCTTCCTTGCCCGATCGACGACGACACGCGTATGGAGATACAGGCATACCTGCATTTGCCTATCTTTTTCCTCCTTTCAAAACTTGGGTGTCCTAATGACCCAAACCCATTGTTTAAGCGATGAGTATAAAGCTTCCACATTTAGAATTAATCAATGTGGGAATGCATTTGAGATTAAAATAATATTATAATTTCCTTTCACAAATTTTTCATTCAATAATCCCCCACTTGAAAATTTTTGAAAACATTTTCATCAAGCAGTGTCTGTTTCTATGATATTGTGCGTAAATAAAGGTGTTGGATGACTTGAACCTTTACATAGTGACAATAGTTTAGAGTATTGTAAAGTAACTCGTAGTTTTGAACTTTACTTCTAATGATATTGCACACACAGTATTATTTGTGTGAAGTTCTAAACTAGCCGTGCTTTATGACCTTGCATGTATATCCCAGTTTAGTGAAAGCTCTAGGAATCTGTCTAGAATTCCATAGGAAACGACCCACACTTCCACATTCACAAAGGTGAATCTATCAAGAGTACTGCTGTAGCTAGGTACCGTACTGATATCAAGTATAGATTTCATTAAGAACAAAGTTCAAGCTTCAGAATATCATGCTAATCACTGAATCATAAGAATGAAACTCTTAAATTTAACATGATTCTTATTATATTACTTGTGATAAGTTATTACCCATTGAACTTGTTTCTTGGGATCTCCAATTTTACAAGTTGGGTTTACCTCATAGTAATTTATTTTTCAATAGGCTTGAGTCTCATTCTTTGTGAGGTTTTAAAAACCTTCTCTCTTGCTAGTCCTTTCGTTAAAGGATTAGCCAAGTTGTCATCAGATCGTACATAATCCACTATCACTATACCAGTAGTGAGAAATTCTCTAATGGTACTATGCTTATGGCGTATTTATCGTGTCTTACCATTATAATAATGGTTCTAAAATTTTGTGATAGTTGCAGAACTATCACAATGGATTAGTATGGCTGGTACCTGTCTTTTCCAGATGGAAATCTCTCATAGCAAGCTTCCAAGCCAACTTGCTTCTTCACTAGCAGTGGCTAGTGCTATCATCTCTGACTCAATCGTTGACTGAGCTAGAATTGTCTGTTTCTTGGATTTCCAATCAACAGCTCCTTTTGCTATATTAAAAATATAGCCACGGATTGCATTTGAGTCATCTGAGAGGGAGTTCCAATCAGCATTACTGTAACCTTCAAGTACAACGAGAAACTTATTATAATGTAATCCTAGATTTTGAGTTTTCTTAAGATATCTCATTATCGTTCTATAGCATTCCAGTATTATAGACTAGGTCTACTAGTAAACTTACATAGTAATCCTACAGCATAAGTTATGTCTAGTCTAGTGCAATCAACAACAATTCTTAGACTTCCTATGATACTAGTATACACAAATTGATTAACACTATCACTAGTGTTTTTGAATAATTTAACACTTGAGTCATAAGGTGTACAGGCTGGTTTGCTATCGAAGTAATTATACTTCTTTAGAATTTTTTCTATGTAATGAGATTGGTCTAAAGAAATTCCACCTTCAGTTCTTATAATTTTGATACTTAGGATTACATCAGCTTCTCCTAGGTATTTCATGTCAAAGTTTGCACTCAACATTGATTTTACATCATTTATGACATGTAGGTTTGATCCAAAGATTAACATGTCATCTACGTATAAGCATATGATAGTACATAACCTATCTTCAGTCTTATAATAGATTCATTTGTCACTCTCATGTACTTTGAATCCTTTGACATGATTAAGTTGTCAAACTTTTCGTGCCATTATTTAGGAGCTTGTTTTAGACCATAGAGAAATTTATCTAGTTTACAAACTTTGGTTTCTTGACTGTGCACTATGAAACCTTCAGGTTGTTCCATATAAATCTCTTCTTCTAAATCACCATTTAGGAAAGCAGTTTTGACATCCATTTAATCGATTAAGAGATTGTTCAGGATAACTATAGAAATTAACACTCTAATTGAGTTGATTCTAGTGACTGGAGAAAAAGTATAAAAGAAATCTATGTTTTTCCTCTGCCTAAATCCTTTAGCTACCAATCTAGCCTTATATTTATCTATTGATCCATCAAGTTTGAGTTTCTTCCTTAAAATCCATTTACAGCCTATTGCTTTACAGCCAGGGGGTAAGTCAACTAGGTGCCAAGTTCCATTAGATTCAAGAGAGTCCATTTCATCACTAATCGCTTCTTGCCATAAATTGGTGTCTACTGAAGATAAGGCTTCTGTTAGATCTTTTGGATCTTCTATGTTATACATTTCAAAGTCTTCTCCAAAATGCTTTATGGTTTTAGCTCTCTTGCTTCCTTAGGTTCAAGATCTATTTTCTTTTATTGTATTTGGATCCTAACTGAAGGTAAACTACTTGAACTTAAGTCCCCACTATTTTGAATATTTAAGCCCCCACTATTTTTAGATTTAAAAGGAAATTTATCTTCGAAAAAATCTACGTCATTTGATTTTATGATTACTTTGTTTTCTAAGTCATAAAATCTATAGGCTTTACTGTTTTCAGGATATCCTATGAAAACACATTCATAAGCTCTACTGCCTAATTTTCTTCTCTTTGGATCAGGTACATAGGCTAAACAGTCTCAAGTTCTAAGATAACACAGATTTTGTGTTTTATTCTTAAGGACTTTTACAAAGTTTTACTGTTTGATTTAGGAATCCTATTAAGAACATAATTAACAGTCTTAATTTTATTGTACCCCACCAAGATGGTGTTGCTCCTGATTCAAGTAAAATAGCAACTACTAACTCCGTTAGTGTTCTATTCTTCCTTTATACTTTTTCATTCATTTCAGGAGAATAAGGTGTAGTAGTTTCGTGTATTATTCCTTTTGAGTTATAAAACTCATTGAAAGCATCTGAATCATATTCAATTCCTCTATCAAGATGACGTCTCTTAATTCTTTTGTTAAACTGATTTTCTATTTCAGTTACATACACTTTGAACATGTCAAAGACATCACTTTTATTTTTAAGCAAATAAATAAAAGTGTAATCGAAACAGTCATCTATAAGGGTTATTACATACCTTTTACTGTTCCTAGTTAATGTGTCATCAAATTCACATAAGTCAAAATGTATTAATTCAAAAGGTTTTGTCACTCTAGTCACAGACTTATGCGAGGTTTTTGTTATCTTAGCTTGACTACAACATGCACATTTCTCAGATTCATGCATAGATAATTTATGTATAAGATTTAATCTACTCATGTTGCTAACTAGTCTTTTATTCACATGACAAAGTCTAGCATGTCAAATATTGAAAGAAGACAACATGTAAGCAGAAGATATATTCTTATTAATTTCTAAATTTAATTTGAACATGCCATCAGTAGCATAACCCTTTCTCACAAACAAATTATTTTTTCTTAAGGTAAATAAGTTTGGTCCTATGGTTTGAGTGAAGCCAACCTTATTGAGGAGATATCCAGAGACCAAATTCTTTCAAATTTTTGGAGTATATTACAGAACTTCTTTTAGCACAAGCGTCTTGCAAGATGTGAACTTCAGTTCTACCTCTCCAACACCAGCTTCTTTGGTTGTGTGATGTTTTACCAAAAGGATACCTTATCCTTAATATCATTATATTTTCTAAACGGACCAAGGTCATGACAGATATGGCGGGATGCACTAGTGTCTAGCCACCAACCTTCAGACCCCTCAATGACATTAACTTCAATAATCATAGTTACAAATTCATTTTCTACCAGGTTCATCTGTGCAGTAGGACGATTCCTGTTTCTACAATTCCTAGTTAAATGTCCAGGTTTATTACAGTTATAACAAATAACTTGTATCGTACTTCTGGACTGAGGATTTTTCTATTTGTTGGACCCACGTTTCATCTTATTTCCTTTTGGCTTTAGGTTCGGTTTCAGAACTACAGTAGGCTTCTATCTAGGAATCGCATTCACTTCCTCTTTTTATCATGCTTTCTTGCTTCCTCCTCTATCCTTAATCAGTGATAAGACTTTTCAGCGAGAACTCCTTTATTTTGTGCTTTAGAGCGTTCTTGAATTCCTTCCACAGAGGAGATAATTTATCAATAATAACTGCAACTTGAAATTGTTTGTCTAGCGTCAACCTTCGCTGATAATTTCGTGTGCTATTTTTTTTAGGATCTCATGCGATTTGGCTTCCATGGATCTGTCATCGGTCATTTGATACCATAGGTATCGGTTCACTGCATATTTTTTTTATTCTGCTTCCTCTGTGTCATATTTCTTTTGTAATGCATCTCCAACCTCTTTCACAGTTGACAACGTACTGTAATAATCATATAACTTGTCAATTAGGCCATTAAGAATTAAATTCTTGCAAATAAAATTGATTTCTATCCACGTGATGAGTTCCTTCAATTGTTCTTTCGTAGAATCTTTTTCTGGAATTTTCGACTTTTCAGTTACCATCTTCTTCAATGTGAGAAAAAAATATCATTTTTTGTTTCCACCTTTTGAAGTGTGATCCTTCAAATCAAAATGGGCGGTTGAGATCGAAAGGCAGTAGATCAGATTGGAATTGTTCTGCCATCTTAGCAAATTTCAAAAACGTCTTAAAATTGTTGAAAATCGTATTCGAGAAAAAAAGTTGCAACAATATAGAACAACAACAATAACAGTGATAACAGTAAACTATGATGATAATAACAATGAACAGAAATAGCAACAATAGTAAGTAGCAACTGGAACAACAATAATGATAGCAATAGAAGTAGCAACAGCAACAACGACAATACACTGCAAAACAGGAACGATATAAATGTACGACTGAGTCACGAAACACGCTCTTTTTAAGAAGTTTGGCGTCTCTGCTCGAGAATGTGCAAACAGATTAATGCCTCATTGTCCCCAAGATTAATCAGCCTCTCTTTTATAGTTGACTTTGCACGAAAATTAGCTGGCTAAAATCACTCAGCGATAGACATTAGAATGCTTGGAAATCTTTAGAACAGAGAGAGTAAAACGGTATTGTTTGTCATGATGATATATTATAGGATGGAAGGAAAACAATACATATATATAATGGTTTACAAGGACAACCAACAGTCACAATAATAAATAGGGGAGTAAATCATGGGCAATAAATGGGTTGAAAAAATGTTCAAAACGATCACAATATTTAATTTACAAAACGGTAAGAAATAAATAATTTTTGTTAAAATTTTTAGTAAAAGGAATATATATAGATACTATATCTCTTTGCACCTAACAAACGACAACACCCATGGAGATACGAGCATACCTATGTTTGTCTATCTTCTCCCTCCTTCCAAAACTTGGATGTCCTAAGAGGCCAAACCCATTGATCAAGCAATGAGTATAAAATTGAGCTTCCACATTTAGACTTAATCAATGTGGGAATGCATTTGAGATTAAAATAATATTACAATTTCCTTTCACAAATTTTTCATTCAATAAAGACATTTATGAGTTTTTAAAAGAAAATATTTTATAATTGTTTCTTTGTATTTAAGTGAATTAGACCATTGTTTGTCTCCAAGTTTCTCAATCATATTTTATTTGTTTGGGCATATGCTTGTTAAATTCATAACCCCATTCTAATTTAGACTTTTTATTAATCAAGCTTATTCATATATTATCTATGTGCACAGGCTTTCATCACAATCTACTACTACAAATTTGGCCTTTTTTGATATGCAAAGCACGTCAAAAATGTCTACTTTGATGGTCTTTGCCCATCAAGTAGGCAGATATCAAGAAAGTCCGACCATCAAGAAAACTAGTTTTCTTAATGGTCAAAACATGTCAAAAAATTTTCTTGATAGTATTAACCACCAAGAAAGGAGATTTGATGTTTTTTGCCCATCTAGGAAATTGAAAAATTCATGAAGAAAATCGTTTTCTTGATGGATAAAGTTACTTATTTCAATCTAATTATAATTACAACAGTTTAGGGTTATATTTGTTTAATTTTATTTGTTTGTCATGCTTATATTAAAACTTATTTGATTGTTGAATATTTAAATTATCCTCCTATGAACTTTGTGAGTCTTAAAATTTATATATATAGTGATTATATATATTTGATTAAATTCCCCCTTGTTAAAGTTTATGAAAGTTATGTATAATAGTTAATCACTTCTTAAACCCAATTTTGATTTAATGCACCTGAAGTTGCATAAATCAGTTAGTTTTCATTGTTTTTGTCTTGCACTCGTAGTTGCACATATCAAAACATAGTTGCTCTTGCAACAACAATTTGAGAGACAACTTGAAACATTGTATTAAATTTTGAGCACATGTGCATATGTTTCTATAAATTAAAAAAATGATAAATTTTGATCAAATAATTTAATAGCATTCCCTAAAGTGAATGTTACAATATTTATTAAGATCAAGATTATGTTAATAAAGAAGAAGCATTTATTAGATTAGAACCATACATATTTATATGAGAATTTTATTTTCAAAATGTGTGATGCAAAAGATACAATAATCTTATACTTGACGTACACTAAGAGTCTATTTGAAAAATAAAATCCTTATTGATGAAAAGGAGAATGATATATGAAATCAAACTTTGAGAAATTATTTGTATCTCGAAGAGATCATAATTTTTATTTTAACCTTCTAAACATGATATTATTTGGATATCACAATTACTTACAATCTCCTAAAAAGATGATTATTGTTTTTTACCAATTTGTGTATCGATGAAATATTTAGATTTCTTTTGAGAATAAGAATAATTAATATTTATGTGTTGCATATAGTACATTTATGCATATTATACTTAAAAGTAAACAATACATCTTCAAGACTTGATAGTCTTGATTGATAGTCTCGATATACTTTACTATCTTTGTAAATCTATCAAAAAGAAGTTTAGTAAATTGGGAAGATATAGGTTGTGATCGATATCATCTAGAGAGATTGATTATAAGAATAATATATGATGTGCATATATTATATATAATCTTCTGCGAGTAGTGCATATAGAAAATGTGTCTACTTTTACTTCTAAACTATATTACACACACATTCGTGTAATTGATACATATGCAACAATGAAAATCAAGTTCATTTATTCAAATATAATTTTATTTGACATGAGTCATTTTGGGTCAATAATGAAATCAATGATTGGGTATATACATTGACATCCATTGAAAATCTAGAAGATTCTTTCATGTAATAAATTGTCAAGGTCTCTTGTTCTCAAGAGGTTAATTATCAAACAACTCTCACTATCAAAAATTCAATTGAATCTCTCATGCTTTTCGAAGAGATTCATGCTTTATTGATTCTTGTTGGTGCATCCTATTAATGGTCATAAATATACTTATTATTTTGTTTTAAGAATGCTAGTAAGTTTGCATCCCCAAACATTTGATAATTGATTGAAATAAGTGAATGAACATCTTGTAGCTTATGTTTGAATAACAAATTAACTTTTAAATTTATATGAGATCATGTTTAAGATGATGGAACAATTAAAATCTATATGTTAAAATTAATATCATATCAATTAATAAATACTTTTAAATCCCAGATGGGTGATATATTTACTATGAAATTAGCTAGTTCTCATTAATGAGACAAATTTTTCAATATTAGGAGGAGAAATTAAGAAAATGTTGAAAAAATAAATTGAATGAAATCCATAAGTATTGTCTCATTTTGATAATCGTACAGATTACTTTCAACTATAAGTTCAAAAAACAATTCATTTGTAAAATGTTATAAATCAAATGCAAATGCATTTACAAAATATTTATAATTGTAAGAAAGTGACTGCGTTATAGTGGTTACAAAGACATCATCTACAAATGATATCCCAGTACAATAAGTTGTCACTACTACACGCTTGAAGCGTGATAGGCAAATGAGTTCCAAAGATAAAGATCTTTGAAGAAAAAGTAGTCACTTAATGCCTCAATTAAGAATATGGATATTCTAGAAGAAATCCTGAATATGAGTACTCATAAGAATCTTAAAGTAAATAAGGATAGTAAAGGGATCTCGATAAAATTATATGTCATGACAAGAAAAAAGATGGAACCATACTTAAATAACTTAACAACATTTTTGCATACAACATTGCTCATGATAATATTTATGAAAATAAGTAATATATACTTAGACATATTGAACAATGTTGCGACACATAAAGGATTGACTTATATGAAAATAAACAATCCAATCAAAATAAATTTACTTTTCAAATCGTGAGAATTAGTAATTCAGACATTAGAGAATGTCAAATATGTGGGACACATGTGTTTGTAATAAACAAATAGAATGAGGGTGAATTATATAAACCAAGGAACATTTCACAATAATATAGTAAAGAACTAGTATTGTTTATACAAAAAAGACATGTTCTTCTATGGTGGATACAATACCTGACCGTGTATCTAATATATCCGACTATGTATGGAAAAACTTAAGATACACCTTCTGGATGTAGTCATTATATATTTATATGAATCTATTAATAATTATACCCTTGAAGGATTAAAGGCACAACAAATTATATGATTCAAGTATTAGAGAATTATAAAGCATTCCAGACGAATATAATCATCTTATTAAATTTTTGTTGATATGAGGGTATAAAGATAACTTCAATCTTTCAATATGCTTTTAAAAGAAATCACAACTTGGGATTTATTATATATTATTGATGATTTGATTAGAAACTCTTGAAGAGATGTCAAAGCCTATATAGTTTCTCTAGAAAGAATTTGTGATTATATGTTTCGTCTTAGCTTGCAAATGGACTAGTTATATCATTGAACTTTCCTACGGTGGTTCATTATCTTGGCCATGTGAAAAAAAATATCTAGTATCATAAAGAGAATGAGTTACTTGAGGTCTTGAAGAACCATAATTGTGAGACTCGTACCTAAATTAGAAGGGGCAAAAATTTGACTAAGTGTTTGAAGTGGCCGTTTTGAAAGGAAAGTTGTGATAATAAGTTGAGGTTTTGATTTAAGTTCACAATAAGGTAAGGTTACGCGATAAGATTTTAGGTGTTTAAGTATCGTTGAGCATTTGAAGTTCTTCGCGAGATGGAGTTAGGTGAGGAAGATGTCTTATCTTGATTTGATAGAGGTTTGTGTAAGTTTAAGAGCTAAGTATAAGGCCTTGATCTCATATCACTAACTTGATGAACGCCCTGCAATTGGGTCCCACAACCCGGTTCTTTGTCCGGAGGATAGTAGGTGAATTCCAGTGGTTGTCCCGGTTGGTGTACGTGGAGTTATTTTCAAGTTTTATTGTAAAACTTCAAAGGTTGTATTCCCTAAACCCTTATTGTTATAGTTTAGTGTTGCATGTTTCCTAGGGGCAATTAGGGTAATTTTTTGTATCCGTTTTTCCGCTGTGCTTGCATATTTCCTTCACACTGTTATTCCCCATCGCATGTAGGAGTTAGGTGAGTAAAGTCTTAGTCATTTTGAGTTTGTATTTTGTCCCTTTTGTAGGACTTGTGTACCAACGATCAAATGTACCTTGTTTATTAATGAAGTCTTCTTCTTTCTTTCAAGTTTGACTTCTGCGTTTAAAATTGTAGTATATGAAGTTGTTCCACTTACTAGGCATTCAACGTTTCATCTCACGAGGAGATGCACAATGAGCGGCTAGGCGGCTGGTTGGATTTTGGTTTGTGTGTGGGACTTAGTCTTAGTAGTTTCGCATCTGTGTAACGCAATTGCAATACATCACTAAGTAGGTTCATTGTGCGTAATGTGCTTACCATATCTTTATGTATTGCGTGCTTAATTTTAGACGATAAGTCACGAATCATGATCATAGCATGCAAAAAATGCTCACTATGTACCTCTTCATCGTGCAATACATAAGTCCTCGTTGAGTGCAAGTTTTCCTACTCTTTGTCCAAGTGCAAGCAGAACAGTAGATTTACCTGAGTGGTCCAAGGTTGAACAAAGAGAATTGTTTCAAGACATTAGTTCTAGAAAATTACTCATTAATAAGGGATATGAAAGAATTAAAGAATAACAAATGTAAGAAATGCTAAAGTAAGCGGCTTCTCGTCTGTAAAGAAGGAACAAGAAAGTGGTATGGTAATGCGTACTAACTTGTATCAGAGAAATGAAGAAACGAATGTCTACATATTATTATACGAATAAGAAATGGGACAACCTTGATGCGATGTAAATCACTAAACCATACTTATGATTAAGGCATGCTTCTCTTAAAGTCATTATATGCCACACATGGTCGCTTTCGAAGATCCATATGACTAAATATGAATTGGCGAGTTATATCTAGAAGGGACTATTTATAAACCGTATAAGATTTCATGATTAAGGACTGCAACCTCTTGGTTCCCATTATCCATAATTGTTCTCCTTCTGGGATACAAATGTTGGAAATGATCTCGCAAGAAAAGATGAAATTCCTCTCTGCGCGCGTTAGTTAGGTCCTAGCTACTTTTCCTTTCGGGTAGTTGGCAACTTACATTGGTCAGACGATGAGAATAGCTCACTAATGCGATAAAACTTATAAGCAGCTCTTCTTATCAAGAACTTATCATCTACCTAAACTACGAATAACACGTTGACTGGTGGAAAGTAAAGAAATGTTAGATTGCAAAGGCATAAACGTGTAATATATACAAAGAATTTAGGTCGTAGGCTAATGGACAATATGTATAGTACAAATTACAGAGAATATAAAAATGAAAAACAGGGTAATGAAACAATATTACAAGTTAGAGGGCAGAGGGATTTGGTCTTCTTCTCTACCCAAGCTTCAAGCTTCAAGCTCTCACTCACAGCATAACCGTAGACAAAGAAGAAGAATGAACTCTTTACACCGTGGTTCATTCTTGACTCTCTTTCATGGCCCATACAAGGTCCTTTGTGGTCTATTCAAACCTCTTTCTGGCCTATGAAGACTCTCATTTGTATGGTGGGGATGAAGTACTTTTATAGGCAGCTTTAGGCAGAAAACTTCTATTCCTTTGAAATTGTCGGCGTTGTCTTCAATCCCATGAAGTCACATCATTCCAACTACCATTCTTGTCTTCTAGTGAGCCTTCCTCACATGATGACGTGTTTTCTCGTCTAGAGATGTTATTCGCCAGGCGAGTTTCCATACGTGGCTTGTGGCGATATGTGCTCTGTGATTTACTCCTTTCTTCTTGTTCATTTATCCTGCACTTAAATATGGAAATCACATAAAACATGCATGATACCTATGTAAGATGTATTTCTAAATACTTATATATTTACAACGTAAGTCACATGCTTTGATCATCTTCTTATGTGTTTTAGCCTTATTATTCTGATAAAAGAGATTATAATAATGGGTATTTATACACGTTATTAGCGACACGCCTCCATCTGATCGCATGAAGTGTCCTCCGAGACAGCATGTTTAAGATACACATGAAGCTTACACATGTACCACTAATAGCAAGAGTTGGCAATATATTAAGAGGTTAAGGATGACTAATCTTGTTTGGAATGAGTATAAATAGAGGAAGAAGTCAGATTGTTAACAAGTATTACTCTTGAAATCTGAAAGGAAAAAGGTTAAGTATAAGCTGACACTAGGCGATAAGGAAGAAGCTGAAGCTAGGCATTCTGCGTTAAGGAACCAAGTTGTTGTGACTGATTTTCTTCTTAAAAAAGTTTGTTTATGTTAAAAAGTTTTCTTTAAAGTTCTTGCTGATTTAAAATGATGTTTTATATATGAATTTTTTAAAGAGATTGTGAAAGGAAATTTTCACTACGTTCAAAGTATGTGTTATAAAAATGTAAAATAAAATTGTGTTTTAAACCATTAGTCTTCTAAACCCATGCAAGTTAGATCTTACACAAGTTACTTAGTACATATAGAAGATTTTTTATATTATATAGAAGCTTATGTGGCAAATCAGAACAGCTACTTTAAATCATGTTGATATATTGATGATGTACAAAACTAGCCAATAGTGTTTTTATATGAAGGCAAAGCATCAAATGATGACTTCAATATTCAACAAAATTCTTCAAAAAAATAACTTGACAAACTTATTTACAAAGGCATTATCCACACCAACATTTGAAAAGTTGAAGCACAACATTGAAATGTGACAACTCAAATAACTAAAGTGTTGTACTCATGAGGGGAGTAAAAATACTACACTTCTTTTCCTTGACTATGGTTTTTCCCTTTGGGTTTTCCTAGTAATGTTTTTAACGAGACAGTTATTAAATTATATAAAATGATGTACTCTTTTTCCTTCCTTATGATTTTTTTCCATGGGTTTTTTTCTAGTAGGGTTTTAACGAGACATTTATTTTATATAATATGGACATCTAAAGGGAGAGTATTATGGATATTCTAAATTAAGGTTGAATATTATTAGATGTCCATAATCTCCATAGGTTACAAATTCATCCATTAACCTCCCCATCAATCTTCATAACTTTCTTGTCCTCTGTTTATGTTTGGTATTTTGACCATTATACTCACAACCCTATAAATAGAGGTTGTAGAGATCATTTGTAGATTCACGACAATTGAGCTCAATTATTTTCGCTACTTTCTCGATTCTCTATTTTTTTTCTTTTTGGTTGTTTCTTTGTTCTTTATTTTATAAGGTATATATATATATATATATATATAGTATTAAATTTTATATTTCCATCCATAATTTCATTTTTCTTTATAGGAGTTTGATATCAATGTAGGAGAAGAATCAATATTTTTTTTATATCATAAAAAAATCAACGAAAGAAAAATTCACCAAAATACCACTGATATAAGTATTTATTTTCCAATTTAAATTTTTTAGTTTTTATAATATTTCCAAAAAAATCTATCAAAATTGACATTTTATTGATATGTCCATGAAATTAAGATTTCATTATTTTCATTGATATAAGGTTAATTTTCATAAATAGAACAAAGCAGTAAAATATTTATAACCCATAGAACTGAATGGATAAAAGCCCTATGACAACAAAAGATTTTACAGAATCATTTCTCAATTTAATTTGGAATCCCAAGATACTAGTTCATTGGAAAAATAACATAGAAAAAAAATTCTTATTAAGAGTTAAATACTAAACATGTTTTCTAATTATAGATTAGAGAAAGAAAAACTTACTTGTTTGACGTCTCTGAATCTACAAAATAAATCTCCAAATTGGAACACCACCCGTCAGAGACCTTCCTATCCTCAGAGAAAAGATTGGTTTGTGGGAACCAATTTGAATGGAAAAAAGTTCAGAGCTTTTTTTAGAGAAACACTTTTAGAGAAAAGCAAAATTATTAGTTGAAGAAAAATTATTTTCTTTCTACGTATTTATAACTCTCTTTCCTTCATGAAGTAGGAAAGGGAGTATAAGAGAATCATAAGTTTCTATTAATTTAAAAAATATTAAACTAATAGAAATTAATTAACCATTAATCATTAGTTAATAATTAATTAAAGGGTAATTTTTAAAAATAGTATATTTTACAAAATATTTACAACCTATAGCAAATTCTATCTAATTAAATCATATTTAATTAATATTTCATTTAAATCTTATTTAATGAATATCTCTCTAATATCTTATAGTTTTATA
>JBBPDI010000003.1:7609601-7625006 GCA_037974545.1 Cucumis variabilis
TTGAGGGGAGTTCTACCTAATGTGTTGATTTATCCCTAGAGTAAGAAAAGTAAATGATGAAAGAGATAAATTGAAAATTTTGTAATTATATGGAAAAGAAATGTGAATCGTGGAAGTTTTAGAAAAAAAGTATAACATACAAGGAAGGAATTTAAATTCTTGGATGCATTGCACTAAGTTGTCTGTTTGCTGCAATGATGTAAGGTTGTACACAACAATGAGTTCTAAGTCTGCACAGAAAACTAAAAACACATCATTTTAGAAAATCTCCAAGGGCATACCTCATCAGAGTCATGAAACCTTTGATTTGTTGCTCCACTATTTCAGTAGTGCTCCACTATTTCAATCTTGATGCAAAATATTGAAATATACCAAACAAAGTGCTAATGTTCAACAAAAAGAAGTAACAAAATGAACTAGCTTCATCAAACTAAACGTGATGTACGTACCAGAGTTAATAAACCGAGGAACATTTTACATACCAGAAGGTGAGAAACGAAGGCTATTAACAGCAAAACCATGATAAGAAAGGCTGCTCTGACGAGTAGCACCAGAGACCCTTTTGTGCTCTTCCCCTGAATTTAATAACCAAAGCTGGAGGAATGAAGGGTAATAGTTAGCCCATTGCTATACAAACAAATCCTGGGCTGAGATTGACCAAAACGAATGTATTCCCTAGTCTCCTTCAATACTAGACACACTACTTTCAATTCTTATCGACATAGACATATATAAATATCTAGAAGCCACTATCTGCTACCAAGACACTATAGACATATGTAAACATCACCTTCCAGTATTCACCTTTTGGTTTTGAATGTAAGAAGTAAAAGAACAATTAGAAGTTCTTAAAATGAGGTTAAACAATATAAAGAAAACAACTAATAACTTTGCCTAATTACTTACATTGAAACAATACATTCTCAAACTTCAAGTCACCAATATCTAGACAACATTCTTAATCATTTTAATAAAACATACAAAAATATCCAGATAAGTCTATGAACTCTATATTATAAAAATGGCAAGACAGTAGCTAGCCAATAGCTGGTGCATGGACAACGCAGCCATCCCCTTTGAGCACTCCACATATCACAAAGCTGAAAGTTTTTGCACGAAAATAATGGTCAAATGATAAAATCTTGATTTTCGATTCAATAAATTGGAGATAAGTTTTTACTCTTACTTATCACACAGCTGAAAGTTTTTGCATTGGTTGCAAACCTAGCAATTTCCAGATACCATCAGAATACAACAGTGACTGCATGCGTGCTGTAATTACATCAAAACCTAATAATTGGAGTTGGGCAGCCTAATTACATCAAAAATTAAAATCAGAAGCGAAAAGGAAAACAAAATGTAGACCTTGATATCGAAATCAGCTCCGTCAATTGCGATGAGACTTGAAATTAGATGGAAATCAAGAGTGAGCACTGGCTTTGAGTGAGCACTGGATCGTATGTCATTGATATAAATGCACACACGTTCATATCCGTTTAATTCTCAGTTAGAAACGTGTTACGAGAATTATGAAATTACCTTCGTGCTCCTTCAGTTTGTTGCAAAATAAGGGTCTTCAACATTCACCAAATAAGGTCTTCAACCTTCACACGTGTCTGTGTTCCACAAAAGTACATCCACAAAATAGAGACCACCAAAATACTTCAAAAAAGTTTAAGACAAATTTGATGCTAAGCACGATATACGTGCTTAGATACGAACTCCGCTCATTCTGATCGAACTTCATCGATCTCACTTTGAGCATACGTATTTGGTAAACTTTTCATCTCTACATAATAAAGTGGTTGTAAATTAGTTTTATTCAAAATAAATAACATGATGATAGTTTTAAAACTTGTATACTTACGATGTCTATAACAGAAGTGCTCGTTGACAAAATTAGGTCATGCATGAACCGCATGACGTAATACCCACATTCTACGACCCCAGCTTGCTTGGAACACTATGTATGCACATAAGCAATAAAAAAATATATGTTAAAGCTAATAATTAATTTGGAACTATCCTTGTGGAGAAATTCAAATATCTTTACAACCCCCCAGTTTGGTTTCTTTTATTTGACATATTGAAAGCCCTACAAAATATTTGAAGATTGTTACGTACACAAACAGTGTTGCATGCATAAAAAGTAAATGAAATGTATAAGTAATTATGACATACATTTCAAGTACATCGGACATGTCTTTCTCAATTCTATTCTTCAACGGGTCTACCTAGAACGCAAGACCCTTCGTGTGATTCACAACGACCAAACTCCAATGATTACTAAGTCCACGTTTGAAATAGTAAGACTACATATTAGAATACTGCATTGAATTATGAATGACAATGAAGAGATCATGCATATACCCATAATTGTGAGAAAATATTATTAGTTGATCAAATTCTGCACCAAGCAATCTTGCATTCAACCACTGTGCGCGCGATTCTTTATACCTTGAGAAACTAACAGATCCAGCGTCTAAAAACTTGTATAAACTCAAATTTTTTCCTGCATCCATAACTGTGTGTAGGTACCTACAAGTGCACATGTGATCAATGAAGCGAAACCAAATAAGAATTTATGTTTCTTTAATGAACACTAAGCGTGATAGGAACATATCTTACATTATGTACGCATCGAGGCATGATGTACATGTCGGCTGCATTGAGGAGAACTCTCTTAGGGACTCAATCATTATGCAACATTTCCTTCTCACACTGAATACCTCAACATGTGTGGTAATTTGAATCGATGCTAGTCTTACCAAACATCGAAGTGCCACGGGACAATGTTGATCTATTCCGTAGATACTATGGCAGGATCCTTACTCAAACCCGTAGTATAGTTCTACCCCAAAGATTACAATTATGGTTAGCACAAATTGATTACAATGGAATAGCAATGCAAGAAGACACATTACCTTGTCATTTCCAGTAAAGACAAGATGTCACGGCCATAGCAAGTGTGAACCCATCTCCTATGACATTTTCTTCAGTCCTTTCTTGTTTGAGATGAGAATCACACATTCGGCATCCAATATAACATCTAGCTAGAGACACCTTCATGTTGTCTCCGTCAATTTCTGATTCAAATATTGTCCCGTGGGCAACGATGTTATCTTGCATTTTGAATGCTAACATGCACGGAGTTCCAAACTATGTAGAAGTATTTGTTAAATATATGTATGTACACTTAAGACATATTAAACAAGCACCCAACAATTTGGATTCATGAATAGTGATGAAAACTAACCTTAATTTGATTTGAAGTCAAATCCGGTACAATCTCTTCTTCCTTGCATACATGCACCTGTAGGAAAAAAAGCACAGTCAGGTCAATATACAAACCGAGTATGTTACATTAGGGATTGATGGTTGAAAAATATAAACCTCCATTTCTTCCTTCACTTCTGCCTCATCAGTTGGGTCTATCTCCGGTTCTGAATCATTGGGTACATCTTCAACCTCATTATCTGAAGCCTTCTGTGTGGATGGTGTTCCTGTGAACCCATACTCCGTGCTTCTTCTTCCCCTTCTACTGAATCCTTACCTTTTTTCACTTGTAGTAGCTCCGCTTCTAACTCCTTTATTCGTTTTGCCATTTCATCATGTTCTTCAAAACTGTCTTATCGTTGTCATTATGCTTTGATCTAGATTCTGTCGGGATATGGAAATACCTTTTCTTCGTGACATATTTTCCCACTTCTTAAACTATTCCTGGCCGATCTTTAGAACTCAATGCTTGGGTTAGTATATCATGAGCACCTGATAAATTACACTCCTTCTATGTGCCAATTAATAGTTCGTCCTAACAAAGTAATACAAATGGAAATGATTAGATTGACTACGTCCTTCGTCTCTTCGTCACGAATTTCTCCCTTGCGATCCAAACGTGCATGCTTCCACATTAGTGATCAATCAATTTCTTTGGACGAAGAACATGTGCGCTGTGTAAAGAAAATCAATTATAAGAATACATGTGTAGTAGGTGGATACTCAGTTATGACAAAGATCGTGACTTACCAACTCCTCAACCAAATTTGCATAACCCTTTCTCTATGTCCTATGGTTGTATTTATTTTGCTTCCTTTTCTGTTTCCCTTCCTCACTCTTTTTCTATACAATAAAGTCATATGAACACAGCTTTAATGAATACTTCGATGTTGAAATAAAGATAAAGAAAAAAGTAACAGATTCAATTTAATCTTTAAAGTTATGTCCTAGGAAAATTTATATTTATACTTACTTCAAAATCATCCCTCAATCGTGAAGCCACAAACTCAGCCCAATGGTCTTGATCGATGAACGAGTACTCATTCGGGAGATACTTTAACTTTGCTGCATCGTCCTTAAATGGCATAATGTAAGTCGTTGCCAATCTGGACTTAAACCCACGGAAACAGACTCACGCATTCTGAAGGACAGTTTTCTTTGACTTTGGATCAATAATGAAGTCGGCCTACAAAAAGAAACATCACATCCTAAATATTCAGCTTCATAAACGAAAAATTTTATTATACTTCAAATGACTTAGAAGGATTGTTACCTCAATTAATTGAAGTATCTTGTCCTTCGTCTCTTTGGGCATCACATGTCAACTTATGTATGTTAGAACGTGAAATCTTACCGTAGTTCCTATGAAACTTTTCAGTTTTGTTGCATTCTGACCAATTGGTTGACCCAGTTCATTGTAGTCAACCAATAATTTTCAGCCCTCACTACTAATTAGTGTAATCTCTTTCATTCCGATAGGGCCACGTGTTCTCTTAGCTACTACTCTCCCCTACATCATGTGGTGTGGTAGGATGATTGCATGCCTTATCATCGTCTCCCTAAATTAACCATATCTGCAAATCTAATTTCAATGATAACACGAGAAACACAACAGTCAGTAAAAATGCATATTATCTAGTACATAACAGTTATAAAGTTGGAAAAAAATAGTAGAATATGAAATGAAAGCTTCATAACGGTAGATTCCAAAGTAGTCGTATCTCAAAATGACATTGTCCTACAAAGAAAAAAAACCGCGATCGTTAACTACATGTAATGAACATCTAACAAAAGCAAATAACCTATACTCAAGTACCACATTAATTAATAGTCTTACTTTACATACTTTTGAAAGTCAAAGGGTAGCCCATGTGCCTTCACAGTCAGGTCTAGCGTATGATTCGTCCATTTCATCAATATCACCTATTGTTGTCCATTTCGAAACTGGTGGATAGTACGACAATATGTCTCCTATGTCATCATCAGCATATTTTTAAGGAAACTTTTTCTGTGGTGGCATAACAACAATCGACCATCGTGTATAAAAATGATCTGTGACATAGAATACTTGTCTGTCGTGCATGGCAATAATGAACGAATCGAAAGTGTGTCCCGATTTGGATAAGGTCAACTAACATGTAATTAAGATCATCCATTCAAACACCAGTCTTATTTTCAACCCAATTGCATTTGAAAAGTACAACATTAAATGTATTGTAGCTGACTTCCCAAATCTCTTGAATCGTCCCATAGAAAGACATCTCACCAACGATCAGATTTTTGTCCTTCGTACTAGACACGTGCATTATCATTGCGACTAACATAATCCCACTATTTTGAACAGTTTGATGGTCATCATGGAGCTTTGTGTGGTAAGAAGTTCCATTAATCATGTACCCCTCATACGTCATTAAATCTAGGTGGGGCTCATGTGCAAGCCAACGTATTGTATTTGGGAAAACTTTTCCTTCTTGTAATTCACTCATAACCTATTGAAGAGAATAGTCAGTCGTTCTAGTTGTTCATTAATAAGAAGAAAATATAAATACAATTAGATATTTCAGTTACCTGATCTCAGATCCATGCACCGAAGGATCGATTATGCTCAAGTTGTAGCCACTGTTCATTTTTTGCTCTTCTTTGGTTTTTCATTTTCAACTGGTTCAAATGTTGTCTACAAAATATGACATACATTAACTTCATGCTTTGTGAGGGTTAAATTAAGGGCGGTGTACAATCAGAGGAACGCTTACTCTATGTATGGGTGAACTTCTTCAGTGTTTTGTAAAACATGAAGATGTGCTTCCTTCAATTGTTGCACATCGGGCCAAACATACGTTCCTGCTGACAGTGGTCTATGGCTATGTATGTCTTCCATTGAATTGAGTGACCCAAGCCCAATAGGATCTAATCTGGAAAGAAACTCCGAACAGAATTCAACAGCCTCCTCACATATTTGTACTTCTATAGTGCATCCTTTCGATTGAATTCTATTACGAACATAACTTTTCAAGACTTTCATGCATCGTTCAAATGGATACATCCATCACAAATATACAGGTCCACAAAACTTTACTTCTCTCACGAGATGAACGACAAGATGAACCATAATTGTAAAAAAAGAGGGTGGAAAATACTTCTCAAGATTGCATAAAGTCAGAACTATGTCTTCTTGCAATGCATTAAGCTCTGACACAGAAAAACTTTTAGCGCATATAGCATTGAAGAAGAAGCACAATCTACTGATAGTGTATCTCACATTCTTCGATAGGACTGAGCGTATTGCAATTAAAAGTAATTGTTGCATCAAAATATGACAGTCATGTGATCTAAGACAGATCAATTTTAAATCATTTAGAGAGACACAACTTCTAATATTCGATGAATACCCTTCTGGAACTTTAATTTCGAACAAAGTTTTACAAAACTGATACTTCTCTTATCGTGACAATGTATAGCATGCTGCAGGAATGTAAGTTCTATTACCTGTAAACGTTGGTGCCAATTCTAGTCTAATTTTCATTTCAACTAAATCAAGTCTAATATTCATCCTATGTTTACTTTTTCCTGGTATATCAAGCAAAGTGCCTACTATGTTCATGCATACATTCTTTTCAATATGCATTACGTCTACACAATGACGTACATGCAAGTGTTTTCAATACAATAGTTCAAAAAACTCTGATCTTCTTTTCCAATAGTTATTGCTACCTTCATTATGCAATTTCTTACCACACTTCTTCCCACATGAAAATACCATGTCTTTCAGTTTTAAGTACATGGCCTCTCTTGACAGGGGTTGTGGAGGACTTCCATGCTCATGCTTAGCATCAAAATCTTTTTTTGTATTATATATGAATGATGTCGTGGTAAATACTTTCTGTGTCCCATGTATTACTTTTTTTTTTCATGTTGTAGTCTTATTGAAGTAGTCTCCTCTCCACATATTGGACAAGCCTTATATCCTTTCACATTACAACCGCACAGATTACCGTTTGCTGGAAAATCATTGAGCGTCCACAATAAGACAGCCCATAATGTAAAATATTCTTTATATGAATCAAAACACTGAACATCTTTCCACAACATTTTAAGATCTTCAATTAAAGGTGTTAAGTACGTGTTGATATCGTATCCCGATTGCTTTGGACCTGATATTATCATTGTCAACATCAAATGCTTCCTTCGCATACACAACCATGGTGAAAGGTTGTATACTGTAGTAATAATAGGCCAACAACTGTAGATCGTCGATAGATCTCCAAACGGGTTAATTCCATCAATAGACAAACCCAAACAGAGATTTCTTGGTTCTGACCCAAAGGTTGGCCACGTGTGATCAATCAACCTCTATGATGGAATGTCAGCCGGGTGTCTCAAAATACCATCAACTTTTCTATTCATCGCATGCCAACGCAAGTTCTTAGCAGTCTCAAATCTCTTGAACATTCTTACAAATCTCGAAACTATTGGGAAGTACCACATCTGCTTGGCAGTCAGTCCACTTTTTTCATTGTCTGAGTTTTTTGCAGTCTTCCACCTTGACAATCCACACTTAGGAAATTTTGTCATGTTTTCATACTCTTTTCTGTACAAACAACAGTCATTAGGACATGCATCTATTTTTCGTGACTCAGTCCTAAGGCACCTAGTGTTTTCTTCGTTTCGTATAAGGAACTTGGAATTTCATTGTTTTTAGGAAAGAGATCGCTTATTATGGACAATACTTTAGAGAAGCTAGTGTTATTCCAACCATACCTAATCTTTAAGTTGCACAATCTCACGAGGACTGACAACTTGGTGAATTTCTTACATCATGGATATAAGGATTTCTTTGCATCATCGAACATAGTTTCAAAGGTATTGGATGCATTAGAAGATTGTTCGTAGACGGAATGAACCATATTAACTGTATTGAACAAATCATCATTTTCATCATTTTCATCCACTGTATTTTCCATTATGCTGGTAACGTTCTCTGAGTTCAACTCTTCACCATGCCAGAACCATACCTTGTAACTTTTATCAATGCCATTGGCAAACAAATGATACCGAACTGTTGAGACATCCTTAAGTAAATGATTCCCACATTTTAAACATGAACATCTAATTAAATTAGAACCTTTGGCATGATTCAAACCAAACTGAATGAACCTTTCAACTCCTAAATCATATTCTCTGAACATCTTGTTTTTCGTCATCCATGACTTGTCCATTATGTAGATATATAAAAATTCAATCTTCCAAATTGGCCCCTAAATAAACCTGATTACAAAAGAAATATTTGGGAACAACTTAAGGAAATCAATGAGTAATTACATAGTACAGTACACAGATTTCATATACAAACTTGAAAATTTCTTAACCCTTTGCTTCATTAACGTTTTATACTTTCGTTTTTGTTATAAATTAGTATGTGTATATTTAGCATGGAACAAGTTGTAGGTGAATATAGCTTTTGAGTATAGGTGAAAAATTACAGCAACCCATCACCAACCCATAAATTGAAATCCACAGCTACTACAAAATCATACGAATTCATTTCGCCTATTTCACCCAATACAGAAAGTAAATGTACACCCTAACTAAACAAACAATACAGAAACTAAAAGTACAGTTCACCCTATTAAAACAAATAAAGCAGAAACTATATGTAAATTTCACCTATTATCATCCTAAACCTAAAGAAGACAAGAAAAAGCTAAGAATTCATTCACCTTCTTCTCTCTAGAAATTTCATTTCTAAATTATAAATATTAAACTTTGACATGGTTATAAAATAACAACTTAATTCATCCATATCTCTCCTCTGCTCCTTATTTGTTGAAAAAACCTCCAACACTTTTGGTTCTAAAGATGGATAATAAAAGAGAATGATGAACAATGGGGTGATTTCCCAAAAATATGATTTATGGTCATTTACCTTTGTAAATGTATGTATGTATATAGATATGTTAGGACTTAGGAGTTTTCGTATATATTTGTGTGTCTAGAACAAAACAACTTTTCCTTAAAATCTCTCTCATTGTAGTTTCCATTTTCAATTAAAAAATTCTATTGGATTACTAGAGAATGGAACTAATTCCCAAAAAATAGTTGAAACCACTACAAAAATTCCTAGTCACTAATAACCTGCAAATAGGGAGTCTTCAAGAAAACAACCCCCTACTTTCATGAATTGATATGCATTGTAAATATGTCGAAAGTAGACATTGCAGCCTAACTTCTGTAGTGGAAACTACGAACAGAGCACTAATTGCCTTAATCATATGCAACAAAATGAAGTTTTATGCAAGCACCTACAGGTATTAGAGCACAACCATGTACCCAATCAAATTCAGAAACAATTAACTTGGGACTGAGCTGAAAGCAAAAATATAATTGGATTAACAACCATGGTGTGAACTGAATTGCAATGAACTAATTGGAATATCATCAAGTGAAGAGAAGAAACAAAAAATATTGTTCATTTCCTGATTGCATACACAAACACAAATTTTTAACTTTGTTACAGTTCCCTCAGTTCAGGATCTTAGATTGATACATCTCAATAAAAGAAGAAGAAACCTTCAACTTATTCCAAGAAAGAGGAGATAAGAAATCAACATCAGAATCAGATAGCAAAAATTGTATTATAAACTTTACAACCTCCACTTAAAGACTACTGCTACAACTCACTCATAGCCTAAAAAATCCATGTACATGAATTTCTCTTCTTTTTTTTTCTTGTAAAAGTAAATCCTTTTTAATTTTACAAGAAACAACTTTTCCCTAAAATCTCTCGTTGTAGTTTTCATTTTCAATTAAATAATTCCAATCTCTCTTAAACCAAACCAAGATTTGATATCTTATAATTCTTTTATTCTCTTGGATTTCATTCATATACAACACCCATTTTCTAAAAATAATTAATGAATATCCAGCTGTAGGTGTACGGTATTTCCTATAAAAATCTAGTATGTTGTTTTATCTGCAAAGCTTACAAAATATATTGCAACAATTCATTTCATTTCATTATATTCAAAATCAAATGTATTCTACAATAATATATAAACTTGGAATAATTAGTTTGTAATAACTTCCAATGATTTGAATGTTAACTCAACATAGATAGTACTACTAGTACTACTACTATATATGTTGGTGTGTGTGTGTATGGATTTGAAATAGAACAAAAGCTAGGGTCTGGAATGAAGGGTAGACCTAGATTTTGTTTGTTTAGCTTAGCCTCTACTACTAATATATATAGTATGTAATGTAATGTAGGATTGGGTCAACCATATTGGAAATTGAAGTCAGTCCATGGAACATTCGATAAATAAAATAAAATTTGAATGTATACTCTCTAATGTATGCTATCAACACAGAAGCAAACCATCACAGAGAGAGATACAAAAAGAGAAAGAATAGAAGCTTACCAGGAGGAGGTGACGATGGGCATGAGTGGCAGCGCCAGAGACTAAGGGAACGAATTGAAAAAGTTCAGAGATTGTGGAGGGATGCGGGGGTTTCATCGTTCGTTAATGGCAGCACCGAAGTGAACAGATGACGACAGACACGAATGGCAATGCCGGAGATAACGGGAACAAATTGAAAAGGTTATAAAATTGTGGAGGGATTGCAGGGGTTTCATCGTTCGTTAATGGCAGTGCCGGAGTGAACAGATGGGCACGTCAAAGCGAATAGACGATCACACCGAAGTGAATAGACGGCCACGAGCAGGGGCAAATGATGACGGGGTTGGAAGACAGTAGGATTGGAGATGGATGCTTCGCGGGAGAATTGGGGAAAATAGGAATTAAGGGTTTACGATTTGAGGAAATTTACCAAATTTTTAATATTTGTTTATTTTTTTAATAAAAAATAAAAATTATTTTATGGCTTTTTTATGACATCAAATAACTGTCGCGGAATGTGTTATGCGAAAATTTTCGTCTTTTTCTGCCAAAAACGCAAAATTTTACATTTTGTGACAGTTTTTTTTTCTTCTCCCATTTTCTCATATACACAACTGTCACGGTAGAAAATTTTTCTTGTAGTGAACACACGTTTCATTAACTCTAACATCATATCGAAGAATTTGTTGCTCCAACCATTGAGAACATTCACGTGCATTATTACATCATGTAGCGGTAAGTGTAAAATGAAGTTTAATAATTCAACCTTTCACGACGTATGTCATTAAACATATATATACATATACATCAAACATATATATACATACACATTAAACTAAAAATACATATACATACACCCTAAGCATACACTTTTAGTTTAATGTATATGTATATATATGTTTAAACTATACCTACATATACATATCCATTAAACATATATCTACATCCACATTACATATACATACACCCTAAACATATATATACATACACATACACCCTAAACATATATATACATACACATTAAATTATACCTACATATACATATACATTAAACATATATATACATTCCCATTACATATACATACACCTAAAACATATATATACATACACATACATATACATACACTTTACACATATAAATTCAAAAAAAAAAAAACCCTAAAGGGACAGTGGCGGTGGGTGATGACGGCATCAACGACAACGGCAAGGTGGCAAAATCTTCTTCTTCTTCTCTCTCTCCCTCTCGATTTTTCTTCTTCTTTCATGAGATTGTGAATAAGTTCTGTGTAAAAATAGGCTACACTTTCTCCGACGTATTCGAAAATGTCGAGGAAGGAGACTTTCTGCGACGTAAACAACACACGTGTCGCGAAAAGTTAAAATATTGATTATTTATTGTCATTTTTCGCTACGTCATTTCCTATCATGTTGCGGATTATGGTCACTTTCCGCAACGTCAGCTACCCCACGTCGCAGAATAACGTCGCAGAAAGTTAAATATTGAATTTATTATTTCAAAGTTTTGCTACTTGTGCCAGGATAACGTCGCGAGAAGTCGAAATAATAAATTCAATATTCAACTTTCTGCGACGTTTCTCTGACATACATCGTAGAAAGTTGAATTTAAAACGACACGTTTCGAATTTTCGTGACGTCGTCTTGACACACGTTGCAGAAAGTTGAAATAATAAATTCAATATTCAACTTTTCGTGACGTCTCTCTGACATACGTTGCAAAAGGTTGAATTATTAAACTTCATTTTACACATACCGCTACGTGATGTTCTTGAATGTCACGGAACGACTCTTTCTGCGACATGTTGTGCACGTCGACAAAAGGTTATCAATGTCGACGCACCTTTCATCGACGTCGTTTATGGCATCCCGATTGATCCGATTTCTTGTAGTGTTACGACATTGGCCTTGACCTTGGGCGTCTAAGCCGATGCGATGTTACCTACATCGAAATTGGTTTGGTTTCCCAACGTTTTGTTTGCTAGGGGTCCGTCCCGACGTAGAAAAACTTTTGTTTTCTTATAGTGACTCAACATGTTATACATAGTGATATTGATATACGGATACATGAATAAGAAGAAAATCAATATAATTACTACATTAATACGCCTAAGAGAAAAACTCTCTTTGAATATGAAGTCAACAAGCAAATAATTCTGCAAATCTCTCACTTGATCATCTATGTCCTCTCTCAGTGAAAACCTCTTCAACCATAATTATAGAGAATCGATATTATAGGAGATACACTTACCATAATCTCCAATTCACAAACGTCTATATAATCCGTTCAATTTTTCCAATAACATTCTTGCTTTTCTATACACTGTGAATGCCCAACCTGAACAAAATAAAAGAAGAAAAAAACAACAGTCCAACAACAACCTAAAAGATACAACCTAAAAGATACGACTAGACTCAACGAATAGCTAAAATAATAGGAAAATTCAAACAAGCCAATCCAACCTGAATAAATAAATGAAGGAAGGATCAAAGTCCATACACTTACCGTTCATGGTATGAAAAAAAAAGGGGAATTTGGCGGCATCAGTACTTTCCACTAACATGCGTTGATGTGGAAGACCTGTCATGTCTACGTGGAACACAATCTTGGCCCTATACGTTTACTTGGCATCGAAGCTGAGGAACAAACTACATTATCAATTATCACATTTTTTTTTCTTTTCCTATCAACAATCGATGAATTTTTTATTTCAAAATATCTATAAATTTATTATGAGTAGACCCTTTTTTTATTATACCACACTAAAAACATTATTATAATATATCCAAATTTAAATTAGTGGTAATTTACACCATCGAGTGGTTAAAGCTTCTAATCTCCAATTACATTATCCTAAAAGTAACACCACTTAACATACATAAATCTATAAACAACAGAGATATAATATAAATGAATGTTTATAAATATTTTGAGAAATTATTTCAAAGGTAAAAAAATTGTATTAATATTTATAAATTAACAAAATTTTATAATCTATCTATAATAAACATTATCACTTATATATTTTAATATTTATTATGGATAAATTTTAAAATTTTACTATATTTTATAAATATTATTATTATTTTATATATTTAAACATGTAAGGATTTAAAATTTTAAAATATTAATCAATTTTATCTTTCGTCACGTCACGTCATAAATTTTGTTAGTCATTGATAGTTAGAAAACAATGAAGATTAATTTTTTAATTGTCCAATAAATATAAGAAATACACTATACATAATCAAATGGTCACAAAACTTTTTACTACTTAATTATCTCAATACTCTTCTAAATATGCTTGACTAGTTAATAAATTTAAAATAAAAAGAAAAAAAAAATCTTTGAGGTATGTGTCAAATTTTTATTCAGTTACTAAATTTCCTCTGTCAAAATAGCTTTAAAATTTCAAGTTTTGTTTTTATAGGTTTCATTACCTACACTTTTTTGTTTTTTTTCTAGATACACATTTTCAATCTCTAATAAAATGATAATGAATTAAAATATTTATAAAAGTAAAATTTTAATTTTGTAAGTTATAAATATTATTTTATAAATATATATTTTTAGTAGTTTTATCATTTATAATAATTTTTTTAGTATAAATTGTATTTAATCATTTTATATTTTAAATTTTAAAAATATCAAATGAATTATATTAATTCAATTTCACTGTTATTTCTTTAGATTAATTACTAGACATTATGATAAAAAATGAAAGTGAAAGTTTAAGAAAAAATTTAAAGTTAAAATATAAATAACAGTAAAATAAATTATTTACAAAATATAAAAAAATTAATTCTATCTACGATAGTGTATTAATGATTATAAGTGATAGATTTGCTATGGGTGATAAATATTTTGTAAAATCTACCATTTTTAAAAATTATTCTTTAAAATTTTTGGACAAAATTGAAATTAAACTTTAAACTCAATAGTAGATCTATGAAATTTTGAAACTAACTTAATTGACATCAAACCAAAAAACCTTAAAAAATACCAAAATTGTAAAATTTTAAAATTTTAAAATCAAAAGATCAAATAAAAATTAGACTCCAAAATCTTTTTGACCATATTTTTCATCTTCTAAACTTAAAAGTAAGTTTAGTCTCTCCTAAGCAATACTAAATATACCATGCTAAATAATTACAAACATAAATTTAATTAAACTGACATAAAATCTATACTATGGAAAAATCTAAAAGTTCAAAATTTCCATCTCACACGTCATAAAAAAACTAATTATCTTGAATTAAGCATGCTATATGAAAATTGAATTCATCGTTGTAGTTCATACGTCATAACTTTTACTAAGTAGCTAAATTGTGGTTGCTTCATTACATAATTCACCCAATTAAATGGGATTCTTTACTTAACTTCATAGAAAAAGAGGAGAAAAAAAGCTTGGGCTGAATGTGACAACCACAGATGAAATAAAGAATTGAAAATGGGAAAAAAAAAAAAAAAGAAGAAGAAGATGAAGAAAAAAATGAGAGTGACGGCTCTGCTTCTGCATGAAAGGGGCGGTTGTTCTTCAAATCACGTATACTTCCATTATCTCAACTCTCAAGAAAACCCCCAAAGATAGAAAAAGAAAAAAATAAAATAAAAAGTTCACAAACGTTCAAACTCAATGACAGTCTTTTTCCCATCGAAAAAGAACGAGTTCCCTGTTTTGTTCTGTTGAGTTCGATTTTGAAAATTCATAGCAAA
>JBBPDI010000003.1:7632417-7645462 GCA_037974545.1 Cucumis variabilis
AAAAAAAAGATCAAGGGTAATGCCCATCAAGAAAAATGATATATCTTGATGAGAATTGTCTATAAAGAAAACTATTTTTTACGAAGTTTGAAATTCGAACCCTCGTTAACGAGCTCAGAAAATACGATATTCATCAATAAGATTCTTAAATCTTTACTATTTTTTTTCAATTATTACTTTCTATTCATCAACAATACAATATTACTTTTTAAAAAGTTAACTGTTGTAGTTACAATTAGACTGAAATAAGTGATTTTATTAAAATCAAATTAGTTATTATGTTCAACTTTAATGAGTTGAATTGAAATTTGAACCCTCGTTAACAAGCTCAGAAAATACGATATTTATCAATAAGATTCTTAAATCTTTACTATTTTTTTTTCAATTATTACTTTCTATTCATCACTAATACAATATTACTTTTTTAAAAGTTAACTGTTGTAGTTACAATTAGATTGAAATAAGTCACTTTATTAAAATCAAATTAGTTATTATGTTCAACTTTAATAAGTTGAATTGAAAGTTTCTAATTTAGGGTTTTTAAAATTTATAGAAGCTGGACAACATGAGCTTAGCATGGATTTAAGGTGGGTCTATCTAAAATAGAAAAAAGAATAGGTTTTTTAAAAACTAGTTTTCTTGATGGTCGAGCTTTTTTGATGTTTGCCTATTTGAAGGTAGACATTTTTTGACGTGCACATCAAAGAAGGCCAAATTTGTACTAGTGAGGATATTCAAAACTCAAACCTATTTATTGAGTTATGCTCGTATTAGTGTGACAAAGCATTCAATGTTAAATTATGCAAAAACAGACTATTTTAGTCTAACGAAATTGTTCAAGTAAAATTAGTAATTAAAACAACATTTAGTTTCAAATCATTTGATTACAAGGATGATAAGTAAATACATTCAATTGAAAATTAATATATGATTTAGAATCGACCCTTCAAATTGAGGTTGGAAAAAACAAACACTAACTTATCATAAACAAAAATAGTGACCTTTTCAGTACAATTAGTTTTATCCATTTTCTTCTTTTATCGCAATTATTTGTACGGTTTTTTTAGCTTGAAATTGATTTTTGGGAAATTAAAATACAAAGAAGAAGCATATCGAAGCCGATCCCTTTAATGTTAACTATTTTTGTTTACACACTAATTTTTGTTTGATACTTTATGGCAATTCATTGTTTTGTAGTTCTTTGTGTCTTCTACCTTTTCTATGGCAATTCATTGTTATGTTGTTTATTTTCATCTTGTTTCCTAATCTAATCTCCAACCTAAGGATTATTTATCATTTCCTCATAAATGAAAAATTGATTTGTTGTCGTTTACATTAATTGAAGATTGAAACATAACCTCTCTAATTACAAATTTTATATATACTAGATCATAACACATGTGCTGCATGTTAGATTTATATCTCTATTTGACTGATATGTAAACTTAGTTATGATGACTGAACTGAGGACATTGAATTGATTAAATTGTGGGTTGTTTACTGTTATGTTAATGGTAGGCAGTGTATTGTAGGTTGAATTGAAATATTTTAATTGATAAAACAATTAAAGTAAAATAACAACTATACGTTTAAACATTTATACATTATGTCTGCATTAGATTGTAATATTTGCAACATTTTGTATCTATTGTCTAAATATACATTACTTCATTCTCTAACCATTGTAACCTAACAATAATTACAAGGTGGCACATAATTGTTTGTTCATATTAAATATAAGTCCACAATTAGATCATAATGTTTTGTATGTATGGGATCTCAATCACATCCGTATGCACAAAATGACATACCACTTCATCGTATAACATCTCACTCCTACACATTCAATCTCTATAATTGTTATTTTATTTCAATATATTGTTTCATATCTATTGTTTAAATAACATTTCAAATACGAAAATCTCACACCACTTTGCATGCAACCACATCGACCCGAACAATTGTAACGAAGAGTAAAATAGAAATTATTAACATATGTTGGGACAAAATGGGGATGTGTAAAGTTTCTCCCCTTATAGCTGTTTTATATATAGTGTATATTAGATTATAACCACTTTTCTATATGACTAGTTGGAAGACTCGTGCGATGCATGAACTTTAATTTTTTTTACACAATTTTATATATTAAACTTTAAATGGTGATTTAATAATTTTTTAACACAAAAGTTTGTTTCAATTTTCATTAAGTTTAATTATTAATGATTTGACATAAAATAAAGTTGTGGTAGAAAACTACGTGGGAATTTTCAAAAACAGCAAATTTTACAAAATATTTACAACCTATAACAAATTTTATCACTAATAGTCATTGATATGCTATAGTGATAGAAGACTATCATTGATAGAATCCAAAATCTTGCTATAGTTTGTAAATATTTTAATTTATTTTGCTATTTTTAAAAATGCCCCTTTTAAAAACAATATTTATCCCCTAATCTCTATTTCACAAATTGTAAAAAAAAAAATTAAGATAGGAACTAGAAATATTCATTCTATTATAGAATAACTGCAAAATTATTTTATGGGGCATTTTTAAAAATAACAAAATAAATTAAAATATTTACAAGTTATAACAAAATTTTGGAATCTATCAACGATAGTCTTCTATCACTATAGCATATCAATGACTATCAGTGATAGATTTTTCTATAAATTGTAAGTTTTTTTTGTAAAATTTGCTATTTTTTAAAATTCTCGTTATTTTATTTTATTAAAGAAGAAAATTAAAGGAGATTTTTCAAAAATAGCAAATTTTACAAAATATTTACAACCTATAGAAAATTCTATCAATGATAGTCATTTATTCTTTTATCATATCCTTTTATACCAGAAATCTTTCTCACCAAAGGTAGTTAGTATTTTTCAATGAGTGTGAGTGTAAGGCAATATGAAAGATCGTAAAATTGATTAAAGGTAGTTAGGATTTTGCTAGGCGTGAATAGTGTACGAGCGCATTTTACAAAGGAAAAGGTGTGAGCTATGTGCCTTTTAACTGTCGCTGAGAATAGCTAATCAAATAAAATTTATATTCTATCGTTTAATACTATCTATAATTAGTTTCTCAAAGTTAATTATATTTAATTAAAGTGATAAATGGGGAGGGGAGGGTTGGTGTGGTTTGAGATTTTAAGTGAATAAGATGCAAGAAAAATAAAGATAGAAGTGCAATCAAAAGAAACATTCTGGCATTGAGGAATATATACAATCGTGCATCCAATGTAATTTTGATCATCAAATTATATCAATGTTTGGTTTATAACTTCTTACCCATGCTTAGCCCAATTGATTAGAAACATGTATGAACCAATGGTCCTAAATATCAAATTAGCTAATTTAATTAGATGAGAAAAGCATCCTAATCAAGTTAGCTAACTGTATTATGCTTTGGGGAATTACACAAAAATAAATTTATAATAGGAAAAACATAAATAAAAATTTAATATGGTTATCCCTAGGTCAATAAAACAATCCTCTTTTTTGTTGACCACAAATCACAAGTCTATCTACTGATTGCTTCTCGGAGATTAACATGCAATCATATGTCACCTATTTTACATCAATCTAAAGCATAAAATTGCACGATAAAGCATTGGTTGTCAATTAATAACAAGAAAATGTAATTCGTAAGAATCAACATCAAAAGTAAAATCCATAGACAATGAAATATTAATTATACTATCAAAATACTCCAAAAAAATACAATGGGTTCCTCCAAAATTCTTCGAAACTAAAAATTAGAACAAAGATTTTACCTTACCATAATTGTGAAAAAGATAGAGACCCACATGGTTTTTACTTTATTACAGAGATAAGATAAGATGAAATCAAATCTAAAAATTAATATTGTAGATGGATAGATGATGGAAAAACGAAGAAAACGACTAGTCATTTGTCCAAAACAGTCACCCGAATCAATATATGACCAAAAAACCAAAGCTACAGATTCGTATTCGTGCAACGGTGCTATAGGACAGCGCCCCAACATTGTCACATAAAAAAACAAATTTTGCACTCATTTTAATTGGAGTTTCGTAATTTTTGGGTCTTCAAGTCTAAATACTTCGTTAGAGATTCAAATTGATCAATTTTAACTCCATTTTCTTTGCAATGCTTGATTCGTGCAAGGGTAAAATGGACATTATGATAAACAAGTAGGGGCAAAGAGGGAAGTGAAAAATTCTCCCCTCTTAGCTATGTTTAATATAGTAGGGATAAGGATATAGATATATCTTCATTACCTTTCCACCTTACACATTTATTTTTGTTTTATTATTATTATTTTTAGACAAAAATTCATTTTACATCCTAAAGCTTTAAACTAATAACTGTATTGAACCATCTGTCAAAATTAACTAATTTGTGAAAGTTATCGGATTTAATTGATAGAGTTACGAATCACACAATGTTTATTCAAATGAAATGTAAGAGGATGTGTAAAATGATAAATTTACGAGAGCTCAGGATTTAAAAAGAAAAAAATTAAATCAAATCCAAACGTAAGTGAATAATCAAATATTTGTAAGAAAAATTGTTGATGAGAGTCCTTTATATAGATGACAAAAGTAGAAGTTATACAAAACCTTTAATTTTAAACTCATGCATTTTTTAGATACTTAATCATCCAAATAAAGAAATAGGTTTTTCATAGGGTTTTTTTCTTAACAATATAACAAACAATAAAATATCAGGCCCGTAATGGAAAATACCAAAAATACCATAGTTAACTAGCAGTCAATTGACTACATGTGCACGCGAGTAATATTTTTTTTCTAAATGATCGTTTATGGATAGTGTATAAAATAACTACATAACGCTCTCTCCTTCCTCTCTCCAAATATCCCATCCGTCACAACTGCATTTCATCCTACCGGAAAACACAGTTTATTAGTTATTGGCTACAAAAATGACGGCTAGCAACATTTACTACTCAACTTCAGACAACATTTACTTCACTTATCATGATCCTTCTCCATGCAACAACATTAAAAGGTACACATCCCTACCATCTTTCTTATCTTTTGCCCCTTCTTCTCTCTACCTCTAAATCTGAAAGTTCGGTCAACAATGGTGTTCTTCAAACATCTTCCCCGTTTATGCAAAATCGAAAAAAAGGAATTTATGCTCTCACTAGACAAGTATGCAAAACCAGTTCTCTACTGGCTGACCGAAATGGGAGCACACAAGGCATTCTCTGTGGAAGTAACTCCTGAATCACTAGAATGGGTAAGGAACACACTGAAAAGTTCGATAGCCACTCCAAGCACAAATCGTTTCTTCCTGGAAACAAGAAACAAAGATCATTGCCTTTGGATAAGAAAAACTAGGAATTACAAGGGATGTACGGTGGAAATTTACAGGGTTGATTACCGAGGGAGAAATGCTTGCATTTTGGTTCCTGAGGGCATTGACAAAAGCGGATGAGTCTCTTTCCTCTCAATGATTACTCCAAAAGTAGAAGTAGAAGCAAAAACCAGACCATCCATTAGTCCTAACTCCACCCCAAAACCTTTCTACTATCCACCGATAGAAACCCCCTTAAGGCGATCCTATGCGATAGCAGTCTCTGAAGGCAGTTCAAGTAATAGTAGCTACTCATCCTCAGATTTCTCATCAGACTCAAACTCTTCAAACACTGCAACTTCACAATCACCTATAGTTCTAGACAATGCAGTCGTTATCACCAAAAGATATTTTTATGATGATTGGCATAAAATTATGAGTAATTTGAAGAAACAAACTGAGGAAGCTTTCTCCTTTAAAGCCTTTCACCCAGAAAAAGCTTTGGTAAACTTCAAAAACTCAGTGCCAGCCTCCCTTCTGGGTCACAACAAAGGATGGTCAACGGTTGGAAAGTACTTTGTTAAGTTTGAGAAATGGTCCTTGGAGCTGCATGCAAAACCTAAATTTATCCCCAGCTATGGGGGTTGGTTAAAGTTCAGAGGTATTCATTTTAGCATGTGGAACATTCAGGTTTTTAAGCAAATTGGTTCTGCTTGTGGAGGTTTTCTCAAAGCAGCAGTTGAGACTACCGAAGGCACTAACCTAGTGGAAGCCAAAATAAAAGTCAGATACAATTATACTTAGGATTTGTCCCAACAAATATCAGATTGCTTGATAATGAAGGTAACAAGTTTCTAATTCAAACTGTCGCTCCATCCGATGAGAAATGGTTGGTGGAAAGAGACATTCATGTTCACAGTTCATTCAAGCGACAGACAGCCACGATTTTTGACCAATTCAATCTGAAATCAAAATAGTATTTCTTTGTAGAAGGAGAAGCCACCATTCTAATAAGGAACCATCCAAGAAATGAACAGTCAAAAAATTCAAATCAGAATTAGAACATAACATCTTCCCTTCATGCAAATGATTACAGTGTCATCAATGCTCAGCATCCCAAATCTAGCAAAAAAGATTTCTCCATATCCGTTGCATTTAAGGAAACTACAAGCTGTATGAAGAAGATCAGTCACCCAAAATCTCTTAATGATAGCTTATTGGATAAAGGGAAAGAGAAATTAATTTCTAATGATTACATTGTCTCCCTTCCTATTAAACCCACCTCTAAAAGAAAAGTCTCTTTTCATTCTCCTCGAAACAAAATAAATTTGTACAATCCCAAAAATGCTCCTGCTCGCTGGTCCCCTGACAGAAATACACATGGCAAAAAACAAAAATTAAGTGGAGAAATCAACAGACGAAGTAGGTCTCCAAAACTTCAATATAGAATTAAAAGTAAGGCGGAGAATCCGAATGTACAACAAATGCAGGTATCCCCCATCATTAATGAATATGATATTATTGGCTTGCAACTCTTAGTGGATTTAGGAAGCTTTCCTCTATCAGATACAAAAATTACAGCAAGCAAAGATCCTTGCACCATCATTGCCTTACCAATAGAGAATATTGAAGACGTTCCAGAAACACCTCCACCTCCAATGATGGCAGAGAATAATAAAGAGAAAGAAATTTATTTGCCAATCAGCAAATTCAAATGCAATGCTACAAGAAAAACGACCGAAAGGACTACAGATTGGGATGATCATTCTGACTATTTTAAAGAGAGACTGTCCACATGGCTTACAAAAAACAAGCTAAAGCTATCTCCTGGTCTAAAGAAGACAGCAACTGCAACACCAAGAAACCTAATTTGGAAAGCTCAAAGGAAGATTCAGAAGAAACTACTATTAAGGGATCCACTAGTGTTAAATGAAAGTGCTCTCATGGAATGTCAGAGGGTTAGGTTCTCCCGCTAAAAGAACTCTAATAAAAAGTATTATTTTGTCGTACTCTCTAGATTTTGTTTTCTTATGTGAATCTAAGCTGAAAAGTATCAACAGAAAAATCATTAAATCTTTGTGGCTTTCTAACAGTATTAAATGGATAGCTTTGGATTCTAATGGAAATTCGGGAGGCATCTTAATCTATGGGATAACCTAAGACACTCTTTTTACTCTCACCTGAAAGGAACATTTACAGTCTCAGTCCATTATATCTCTAAAGGCATTAATTGGTGGTTAACTGCTGTTTATGGACCTGCTAGTAAAAAAACCGTGATCTATTCTAGGAAGACCTTCGGAAGCTTAATAATCTTAACATTTTCCCTTGGTTAGTGGGAGGAGACTTCAATGCCATAAGAAGGAGAGATGAAACTACTGCAATCAGCTTGGCTAAATTAAGTATAAAAAATTTCAATAAGTTCATTCAAGCCAACAACTTAATCGACCCCTCTCTCTCCAATAACAAATTCACCTGGTGCAATAACAAATTCTTGGCTCGACAGATTCCTTTTCAACCATCAATGGGGGCAGTCCTTCAGTTCCAATTATTAAAGATCTCTCCCAAGAATAACCTCCGATCACCATCCTATTGTTCTTGAAGCGACAAATATTAGCTGGGGCCCGACCCCCTTCAGACTAAATACTGTTTTGTTAAAGGAGGGAGACTTTAAAAGAAATTTTGATTATTGATGGGCTAGCTTCAAGATAAAAGGTCATCCAGGTTACACCTTTATTCAGAGGCTGAAAAGGTTAGCTAACTCTATTAAGTTTTGACAGTCTGATAAGCTGAACTCCATGGCCAAAAACAAAAGTTCAATCATCATAGAAATTGATGAAATTAATGTTATGAAAGAATCAAATATGATGAGCACTGAAGACAGCATCAGACGTCTCTCCCTTAAAACAGACCTTCTAAATCTTTCAGTCAAGGAATTTAAAGGTTGGGCTATGAGAGCTAAGAAGCTTTTGATTAAAGACGGAGATGAAAACACCAGTTTCTTCCATCGTATCTGTTCTGTAAATCAAAAGAAAATCTTTATCTCAGATATCAAAGATGAGGACGGTATCACTTATGCTACTAATAAATCTATTGCCAACACTTCTAACAGCTACTTCGAGGCTCTTTTTTACTGAGGAAATCAAAATAATTTGTTCATTGAGAATCTCAACTGGATGCCTATTGACAATTATTTCCATGCTTCCCTCTGTCGTCCTTTTGATGAGGATGAAATCAAAAATGTTGTCTTCTCCTACAATGGCAATAAAGCGCCCGGACCGGATGGTTTTTCCCTACTTCTGTACAAAACCTTCTGGAGCACGATAAAGAGTGATCTCATGAAAGTCTTCGAGGAATTCCATTCCAAAGGGATCATTAACAAAAACACCAACAATACCTTCATTGCCTTGATTCCCGAAAAGAACTACAACAACACGCTTAAAGACTATCGTTCAATCAGTCTGACCACTTCCCTATACAAAATCATTGCTTAAATGTTGGCTAACAGAATGAAGCCTACTCTTTCAGATTCCATCTCTCCAAATCAAGTAGCTTTTATCAAAGGTCGCCAGATTACTGATGCCATCCTTATAGCCAACAAAGCGGTAGATTTCTGGAAAGCTAGCAAAACCAATGGTTTTGTTATCAAGCTGGACATTGAAAAAGCCTTCGATAAGATTAGCTGAAGGTTCATTGATATCATGCTCCAGATTAAAAACTATCCCCCCCCCCTAAATGAAAAAACTGGATCAAAGCCTGTATCAGCAATGTTGTGTATTTAATCTTCATCAATGGTAAACCTTATGGTCGAATCCAAGCTTAGAGGGGTATCCGTCAAGGGGATCCCATCTCCCCTTTCATCTTTGTGATTGCAATGAATTATCTTAGTAGATTATTATCTCATCTTGAGAATAATAATTCGATTAGGGGAGTCAGTTTCAACAACAATTGCAGCTTAACTCATATCCTATTTGCAGATGATATTCTCCTTTTTGTTGAGGATAATGACGATTATCTAACAAACTTGACAATGACTTTAAACCTCTTTGAAAAATCCTCTGGGCTGAATATAAACCTGTCCAAATCCACCATTAGCCCCATTAATGTCCCAATCAACCGTGCAAAGGAAGTTGCCAACAAATGGGATATCCCCTTCACTCATCTCCCAATTACTTACCTTGGTGTTCCCCTAGATGGAAATCCAAATTCTTGTTCATTTTGGGAGAACGTAGAACACAAAATAAACAAGAAGCTCAACAACTGGAACTACTCTCTGATATCCAAATGAGGTAAACTCACTCTTATCAAAGCATCTCTATCTAGCTTGCCTACTTACCAATTGTTCGTGTTCAAAGCCTCGATTGTTACACAAAAAAGAATTGAAAGATCCTGGTGAAAGAACCCCCGGTAAAATCCCCACTCTCAGTAAGTATAGTACTGCCAAAGCTCCTTGGAGAAATATCATCAAAGGTCTGGATTGGTTTGAAACAAACATCAACTGGGAGATTAACAATGGGGAATTGAAAACTTATTATTCTGGCATGATAATTGGAGAAATCACGGTGTTCTAGCCAATACTTTTCCAAGATTCTACGCTCTCTCTCAAACGAAAAACAATTCAATCAAGGACATGTGGGATGCTAATGCAAGGGCGTGGGACCTTAAGGCTCATAGAAATTTAAACGACAGAGAGCTGTTTCTTTGGACTCAAATCACTTCGATTTTTCCTGTTCCAGTGGAAGACAAAGGTAGTTGTAAACCGTTATGGAAATTGGAAAACTCTAAATCTTTTACAGCTACTTCGGTCAAAAGGTCTATCCAAGCCCATGCAGCCAATATTGGTATCGAGGCTCTGATTCTTTCATCCCTTTGGCGGTCCTCAATCCCAAAGAAATGTAAATTTTTCCTCTGGTCTATCCTTCATGGGAGTATCAACATAACAGACACTCTTTAAAGAAGATCGCCGAAGTTCTGCCTCAATCCTAACTGGTGTGTCATGTGTTATTTAAATTGCAAAATGAGCGATCACTTGTTGGTTAATTGCAAATGAGCCAGATCTCTTTGGGATTCTCTAAAGCGTCAAACAAGAAACCATCACCCTTTCAATGATTTGAAATCGATAATCACATCTATGTTTTATTCAAATCATCCCACAAGGAGGAATATTATATCCATCAATGCTTTATAAACAATTCTATGGAGAATTTGGACAGAACGTAACAGTAGAATTTTTGCCAACAAGCAAAATAGTATAATTAATCTTTAGGAGGACTGTTGTAATTTCACTGGCATGTGGTGTAGTCGCTACCATCTTTTTAAAGATTACTCTCCCAATTCCCTAGCTCTCAACTTTTCCGCTCTTCTAAACTAAGAGATGGGGCTGCCCTCCAGCCCTTTGTAGCGTTTTTCTATTAATATTATTGGTGTTAGGGAGTTATCCACCTCTTGGCACTTGTTTCCTTTTAAAAAAAATGAATGATCTATGATTGTTTAGGTAGTCATTGGTACACGATCGTGTTGTTCATTTTAATTAGGATGAGAAAAAGGCTTCAAATTTAAACGATCGTGCTAACCATGCTAAACAATAATGTTGACCATGGAATACGATTGTGTTAATTATATATGATAAACAATTGTGTAGTCAAATGTAAGTGATCATTAAAAACTTCAAATCTAACAATTATGTTTACCATGCTAAATGATCGTGTTTACCATGCTAAACGATCATGTTAAATATGGTAAGGGACCATTTTAGATCATGTCAACACGACCGTGTAGTTTGTTTTAAACGATGAGAAAAAAATTAAATTTAAACGATCATATTAATCATAGAAAATGATCATGTTTATTATGGTAAATGATCGTATAGTTCAATGTAATTGATCGTTAAAAATTTCAAATCAAACGATCGTATTATCAAGCTAAAATGATCATGTTAACTATGGTAAGCAATGATTTAGATCATGCCAACAGATCATGTAGTTCATTTTAAACGATGGGAAAAGGCTTTAAATTTCAATGGTCATGTTGACAATGGTAAACGATTGTTTAAATCATGTCAAAAAACGATCTTGATATTCTCGGATATGCTGAAGATGAAGTAGCTTCATAGAATGTTATAAAAAATGTTGAAGATGAAATAGGAATTTAAACAGGAGAATAAATCTTTAGAAGAAAGAAAATCTGGAAGAGGAGATGAAGAAATCTGGAAGAGAAGAACTGTAAGGAAGAAGAAAGAGAAGTGTCAAATCGTCTGCAATATTCAAGAAAAAATCTAAATATTATGAAAATATGTTACCGACTTCATGGACTTTTGTTTTTTGTTACACAGGCCATAAATACTTCTAGGTTGTTACATATTATGTAAATGATCGTAGTTTTTTTTAACGATGAAAAAAAAATGCTTCAAATCTAAACAATCATTTTAATCATGCTAAACGATCGTATTGACTATGATAAACGATCGTTTAGATCATATCCACACGATCATATAGTTCTTTTCAAACGATGGAAAAATGACTTCAAATCTAAACGATAGTTGGCCATGCTAAACGATAGTGTTGACAATGGTATACAATCGTTGACATTTCTACGTAATTGTTTACTTTTTCTTCCACACGATCATTTAATTTATTTTCTTGCACAATCATTTTGACAATAATTTTCTTTTGTTACATTCAGACAAATGAAGATAAAGATGAATAGAAGAAGAAGTAGCTGAAGATGAAGGGCAAGATAATGAAACATCAGATGAAAGTGATGAAGAAGAAAATATAAGGAGGAAAAAAAAGCCAAGAGAAAAACGTAAAAATTATGATATTTCACTATCTTTGTCTATCTAAGAAGAATAAATAATTATCATTGCCTACAATTCATTGTTTTTATTATTAACTCCATCAAATTTTTGCAGCTGAAGAAAGAAAGAGAAGATGAAAAAAAAAGAAAGAAAGAAAGAATATCTTGAAATTAGGTTTAAAAAGCACTTATTGCCATAGGGTAAAGCCGCATTATAATTACATATCCAATTCTTTCTTTTTCTACTTTTTTTTTTTTTCAAATACGATAGGCTTGCTTCCTTTAAGCTTGACTCATGAAAGGCGGATGAGGCATATGAAAGAGAAATAGCTAATTTCAAGGTATAAAACTCCGCCTTTGGAGCGGTCAGGAAGGTAGAAAATTCCACAAGAGGAGCGAAAACGGCTCGAAGGTAAAGAAGATGAAGAAAGAAAGAAAAAGAATATGAATAAAAATAGAAGAAAGAAAATCTTGAAGAGAAGCTGAAGAAATTTGGAAGAGAAAATGAAAAATCGCAAATAAAAAGAATGAAAGTGAAATGACGAATCGTTAGCAATATCAAGTTCAAATCTACAATTGATGAAGAAAATTTACCGGCTTCATGGGTTTTTTTATTTTGTTACAATGGGCCATAAATATTTTGGTGTTATGATATTTTTATGAAAATTAATCCTAATTAAATAATTTTACTTTAATATGTAATAAAATAATAATGTTTTTCTAAAAAAAGATTAAAATAATACGCAATTCATTGAGTATACATGAGCGGTTTTCTTTTAGGGAAATTTTTAAAAATAGCAAAATAAGTTAAAACATTTACAAGCTATAACAAAATTTTGAATTCTATCACTGATAGTCATTGATATGCTATAGTAGATAGAAGACTATCAGTGATAGAATCCAAAATTTTGCTATAGCTTGTAAATATTTTAATTTATTTTGCTATTTTTAA
>JBBPDI010000003.1:7680396-7695112 GCA_037974545.1 Cucumis variabilis
AATAACCAACTCTCATTTTGTCATCAAGCATCTCATGAAGTGGGCAAGTTTCATTTTCTTCATCATCCACGCCTGAATTCAGAAAAAATAAACTGCAACTTTCCTTCCAATTGAAAACTTCATCACAGTCGTACAATGTTTATAGGCTTTTGATGTACATACTGTTCTCAATTATGATAATAATTGGATTATTGTATTTATGTTTTATGTAGTTTATGAGCTTCCATAATCTCCAAGAACAATGTGAAGCCATTAAACAGCATGGACAAGAAAATAAATAAACACGTGACAAAAGAGAATAAAGTTAGGCATTTTCTTCTTCAAAATTAAAATATATTACATGTGAATCCAAAAAATTAAGAGAAATAATTTCAGTCCATATGAATCCAAGATATTCCTAAGTTTGATAAGGTTGGGGATGAAAACTTTCAACCTTAAGGAAGATAGCATGCTCTTTAATCCATATCCACCAAACAATGGAGATGAATGCCCTATACACATTTAAATATAACAGATCAATCTTGAAATTATATACAATCAAGGAATTGGAAGTTGGCACCACTACTCGAGTAATGTCTCACTTAAAACACAACCCTCAAAATTCATCTCAAACTCGCCAAAATGAGCTTAGCACAAAAGTAATTAGCATGACCTTTCATCCTAAAGGTGGGAGTTTAGGAAGAAGACATCAAAACTAGAAAGTGAAAATTCTTCACTAATATGGAGGAAGACATCAAAATTAGATTTATGTATGCTTCATATTTAATCACAAACAACAAATGTTCATATGATAATTAATTTAACATAAAACACAAACCTCATTAAATCATACATTCTTTTAACAAAAATCTTATAGCAATCTTTCAGTTTTCCTCTCTCAGATTGTTCGAGAAGAAGCTTAATTGTTGAAGATTGATTTCACAAAGATGAAGAAGATTAAGAGGAGGGAAGAAGAGGATGTGCACTGGTTATGGCAGGTGAAGATCATCTTGAGCAACAAACTGCAGTTGAGGACATTCTTGTTCAGGCTTATGTTTATTTTCAAGTTCAGGTATATTACTTTCACTTGAATGGTTGATTAATGATTTTGATTTTCTCTACATTTCTTAGGGTTGATGCCACATTCACATTATTTGAACTACCCTTAGTTTTTTAAGAAGTGTTTGTGTAAGTCGATGTTTGATTCAAACACATTCTCTTAATCTTCTTTGACGACATATTCAAACATAAATGCTTATCTACTTTTAATATGAGAAAATAAAATCTTTCATTTCATTCAACTAGAGGAAATAAGTTAATTTGTGATTTTTCTCTTCATTTCCTTTGGTCCATGGTAATTTTCTTCTAAAAAGGTTTGCCTCCTCTTAAGCTACCATGCACAATCTAAGATTATGAATAATATTGATGGAATACTGTGCATAATATTAGCTGGTTATATTACTCTATGAATTGATTAAGTTTCTTAGCTTCTTGGATAGGTTCTATAAGATTTTGTTTAACATGTATGTGTTTGTATAAATATTAAATTTCTTTGGAATCTTAAGAAAGTTTATAGGCTATTTGCAATAAATTATTTTCAAGGTTCATTTGTTCAGAGGAAGATGACATGGATACATCGTGTAGGTAAAATATGGTGAAGTGATATTTTGATAAGCTTTTTAAAGAGTATCCTATGTATAATTTGATGCCATATTTTTTTGGCTTAGCCATTACATGTTTGTTACATTTGATTAGATCAAACTTTAAGTTTGATTTTTGAGCAACAAACTGCAGTTGAGGACATTCTTGTTCAGGCTGATGTTTATTTTCAAGTTCAGGCATATTACTTTCACTTGAATGGTTGATTAATGATTTTGATTTTCTCTACATTTCTTAGGGTTGATGCCACATTCACATTATTTGAACTACCCTTAGTTTTTTAAGAAGTGTTTGTTTAAGCCGATGTTTGATTCAAACACATTCTCTTAATCTTCTTTGACGACATATTCAAACATAAATGCTTATCTACTTTTTCATTCAACTAGAGGAAATAAGTTAATTTGTGATTTTTCTCTTCATTTCCTTAGGTCCATGGTAATTTTCTTCTAAAAAGGTTTGCCTCCTCTTAAGCTATGCAGCTCGAAAACGTTGGTTGATCCCATGTATGTATACCGACACCATAAATTAAAACGTCAGAAAAGATTCCAACCAAAGCTGACGTTTCACTAATGGCGTCATTATTGGTTGGAGCTTTCTCTGACATTTTTGCATGGCGTTGAAGAAAATTAAACAATTAAATTACCCCGACGTGGGCCAACGTAGACGTTGGTGAAAGTTAAACAATAAAATAATAATTTTATTTTTCCCAACGTTTCTTTTAATGGTGTCAGGGAAAGTTAAATAATTAAATAATTTTTCTACTTTTCTCGACGTTTCTTTCCATGGCGTCAGACGAACGCGAAACAAGTTTTAAAAAAATCAAATTGATGGAGCATTCACGACCCTTCAAGCTAGACATCGAGATGGCTCCCCTATATACCGACACAAAATTACATGCGTCGTAAATAGTAGAATATTCCGACGTACGATTTCTCCACATCCATTTTGGTGTCAGGAGTCCGCCGCTTTCTTGTAGTGTGATTTATAAATTTTGTAACACTACTATAAATTTGGTTTTTCATGATAAACATAAAACATTCAAGAAAGCATGAGTTTCAAGAAAACTACTTTCTTGATGGCAAACAAAATGTCACAAGAAATCTTTAATTTCATGATCTTGAACATCAATAAATAATACTTTGATGTTTTTTGTTCATCAAATCGAAGCTGAATCAGGTTCAATGGTAGCTGAAACAGGTTCACATGAAACTTAAAAGAGATAATGAGTAAACTTGTTACCAAATAAGACATAAAAGAAAAACAGTTATCAAACAAGATCTTTCAAAGTTTTATATCAATAATTATGTAATGAAGATCTTCCTATTGGTATTGGCTTTGGGGTGTGATGAGTGGCACTACGAATAAGTCAATCTAGTTCGTATATTTCGGTGTGCATATTCTTCCCTTCTCTCCCTATAGTATTCTGTTTAAAAACAAATTATATATATCGATAATTCAAGCATGAATGATTTGAAAAGGTATCAATGGTGAGATCATGTTGCAAAAGAAGATATATCTACGCCAAATGATTAAACCAAAACACATATTAGACCAATTCAAACAATATTAAAACAAGCTATGTACGTGTAATATCGTGTGCTTGTTATTTTATTCGTTATATCTTTTAAAATGTTGTGATCAAGAGGGCTGTTTCCTCTCTCTCCTAACTCTAGAAGTTGAAGTTCTTCGATATATATGATTGACTAAACCAAATGCTTGAAAGGGTCGGTTGTAATATCAATTTTGTAATCAACAAAGAATTTCGAAGATGATTCGCGGTAGAACAATCTTTACTTATTAATTCCATATAAATATATGCAATTTGACTTTCAAGTTTCATTGAAAGGACCTCAATTTTTTCCTTTTCACTTTATCTAATTTCTTTTTAAGCTTGTCAAATATATATATATGTGTGTGTCTTTTTCCACCCTTAGTAATGACAAGAAACATCATGTCCTCTTCTCTGATCTTCAAGTTCGCCCTTGTCCTCGTCCTCGGCCTTGTCTCTAGTCTGCTTGCTTCTGGCTTTGATTCTAAAAATGATGATCGAAAGGTCTAAAACATTGATAAACTTAGATGTCTAATTATGTTATAAAGTTTTTATTTTTGTTTTTTATAATTTTGTGTCCCTAGCTAAATTCAAATGGTGTGTTATGTGTAAAACTGTTTATGCAGATTTATATTGTGTACATGGGGAATAAGCAACAGGATACAGCTTCTACTCCTTCCCATCATATGAGGATGTTGCGAGAAGTCACTGGGAGGTTTATATTCACTTTTTCACTACAAATAAATTTATTTAGAATTTATTTTTTAAAAAATTAATTACTCAATTTATTTTTTGTGTTTTTAGCAATTTCGCTCCAGAATCCCTACTCCACAGCTACAAGAGAAGTTTCAATGGATTCGTGGTGAAGCTCAGCGAAGAAGAAGCTCATAGAATTTCTGGTATGTTTTGTCTGTTTGCGATTCAAACATCCTAGACTACACTCATCTTTTCTACAACTAATCCAAATATTCAATCATAATCTTTCACATGCACAAACTATAACTAACGGTTGAAGAGGACCTTTTTGGTACTGTAGGATGCGTCTAAGTATTCTTCATATAATAATTCCAACAATTCATCCTATTTATGCCTCAAATTAGTTATATTCCATATAATTCTTTTTGGGACATGTATATATTTTCAGCAAAGGAGGGTGTTGTGTCAGTGTTTCCAAGTGGAAAGAAGCATCTTCATACAACAAGATCATGGGATTTCATTGGTTTTACAAAGGATGTTCCTCGTGTAAATCAAGTTGAAAGTGACATAGTGGTCGGAGTTTTGGACTCAGGAATATGGCCAGAAAATCCAAGCTTCAGTGACGCTGGTTATGGTCCTATACCTGCTAAATGGAAGGGCATTTGCCAAACTTCTACCAATTTTACCTGCAACAAGTAAACACTCATTCATGTTTTTAAATAATAAAAACAATAATAAATAACGTGTCTATAAGAGGAGATCTGCTTTATGGGTATAAGTTTATGAGATTGTCTATTCGACGACCCTAAACTAATTTCCAAGTGGTAAGTATTAAAATGATTTTTATTTAGGAAATAAAAAAGTGATGAAGGACTACTTCGTCTAATTTATCATAAAATTAAAAATATAGCGAACATTTTCAACTGAAATAATATTATTCATTACATCATTTTTTTTTTGTTAATTTAAAGAAATACAAACCCAATCGAAAAAAAAAAAGTCAATTCATGAAAAACAAAAAAATGCTTTTAAGAAATTAGGATTTTTTTTTTTAATAAAAAATAACTTAAACATCAAAAGACTAAAATATATATTGGCATTACTAATTAATAAACCCTTCCAATCTATTATTAGAAAAATCATTGGAGCTCGAGCATATCGTAGCGACAACGTGTTTCCCACGGAAGACATTCCAAGTCCTAGAGATTCAAACGGCCACGGGACGCACACTGCATCGACCGTGGCTGGCGGTCTAGTGAGCCAAGCAAGTTTGTATGGTCTTGCACTTGGCACAGCAAGAGGAGGGGTTCCCTCAGCTCGTATTGCTGTCTACAAGATATGTTGGTCTGATGGGTGCAGTGACGCTGACATTCTTGCAGCGTTTGATGATGCAATCGCTGACGGTGTTGATATTATATCTCTTTCAGTTGGGGGAAGCGAAGCACGGTATTACTTCAACGACTCAATCGCCATTGGAGCTTTCCACTCGATGAAGCATGGAATATTGACCTCGAACTCTGCTGGAAATGATGGCCCTGACTACTTCACCATTAGAAATTTCTCTCCATGGTCTCTCTCTGTGGCTGCAAGCACTACTGATAGAAAGTTGGTGTCAAGAGTGGAGATTGGCAATACGAATGTTTATCAGGTGACTCTCTCTTGGATATTATTTTGTAAGTGGGAGAGAATATCGATTGAATTATAATATACAACTACAAATTTTAATGGCTAAACAAATATGTTGAATATTGGGTTCAGGGATATACAATCAACACATTTGATCCTTTGGGAAAACAATATCCTCTAATCTATGCTGGAGATGCTCCCAATATCGATGGAGGTTTTACTGGTTCCATCTCCAGGTATATCAAAAGGGACAAAAAATTATTACTTTTTACTCTCCAATATATAATTATGGAGTGAGTTTTCGGGTTTTTGTTTTACTAACATTTTTCATACTTTGTTCAAAACAGATTCTGCTCTGAAGGCTCAGTTGATGCCAATCTTGTTAGTGGAAAAATCCTTCTTTGTGACTCCATATTGGCCCCTTCGGCGTTCGTTTATTTTAGTGACGCAGTCGGCGTTGTAATGAATGATGATGGCGTGAAGTATCCTTCAAATTCCTATCCCTTGCGTTCTTCCTACCTCGGGACGGTGGATGGTGACGCCATTAAAACCTACATGGCTTCAAAGGGGTACGCTTCAATATTTTCAGAAAATTGAGTTCTCGACGTTATGTTAGTGTGCGTCGATAGTAAAAGTTTGATAACATTGTATGTTTTGATATTTACTTCCGTTTGATTATGTGATCACGATCGACAGAGTTCCGACCGCAACAATTTTTAAGAGTGATGCAGTGAATGATAGTTTTGCTCCTTTCATAGTTTCATTTTCCTCTAGGGGACCCAATCCCGAAACATTGGACATTCTCAAGGTTTGTATTTCTCCTGCTGATTGTTATTTGTACACAGTAAACATGAAGTTCTAAACATGAAGTTTATCTTTAAATTAATGAATTTTTAAAATGGTCGGGTGGAGGGAAATTTGAAGTGATTTGCATTATTGTTTAGTACTGCGTACATTTGATGGGCATTCGGAATCAATCTCACACTTTTTTTTAAAACAAAAAGACTTTGAAATCACTGCACACTTTTTATAACATAGATGACTTCTGCCATTGTCGATTTGTTGTGAGATGAAATCATACCGATAGAGGCTATAAAACTCAAAAGAATATATTGTATTAAAAATATTGATCTAAAAATGATAAATTTGAAAAGACACCATCTTAGAAGGGACAAGTACTTGAGGATCCTATTGAAAAGATAATAACCATGAAACCTCACAGTCTTGTTGTCATTTGGTTTTGAGATAAAATCTAGTGTTCATCTTCGATGACTCTCACATTGAAAAGAAAAACAAATCATCTTGCAATCTTTTTAATATACACGAGTAACCCCTCGTATAAACATTTGATTGACCTGAGAAGAAACTCTTCATGTATGCATTTTTGTTTTTTATAACATGTTCATATTATGCTAAGATCAATGTATGCAGCCGGATTTGACAGCCCCAGGAGTTGAAATTCTGGCGGCATGGTCTCCTATTGCACCGGTCTCAAGCGGAGTAATAGATTCGAGGACAACACTGTATAATATAATCTCAGGAACATCAATGTCTTGCCCACATGCCACTGCAGCCGCTGTGTACGTTAAAACATTCCATCCCACTTGGTCTCCCGCCGCGATCAAGTCAGCTCTCATGACTACAGGTAATGATATAATTGGGTTACATCAATTTAAGTTAAAGTTGCAACAAACCACTCTAAATTTAGTATGAAATTTGTTACTATGTACCCACCCTAACTTTTAATTTTAATAGAATGCTAATTTGTTGTTTGTTAGAAGTACGTACACTCGTGAACTTTAATTTGATCACTTAAACCCTTCTATTTTGTTAATTGTTACAATTAATTCTCTACTTTATTTTTTTTAAAAAAAAGTGAACAAGAAATTAATGGAGAGGAGTGATCATCAATAGGTGCACCTCAACATTTCTCTAAGTAGATTAAAATTTTCTATTTACCCTTGTTCATAAGATACATATATTTTCAACTGTTTTTATATCGATGAAATTTAATTTTACAAATATGTATCGATATCACTGCCTAACATAGGGTTGAATGTAACAACTTAACAAGTTATAGGAAGCTAATTAATCTAATTAAAAGTTTTGGGTGTAATTGTGATAAAACACTTAGTCTAAGGAGTGATTAATCAAATTAGAAAGCTTAGGAATATAAATATTGTACATAACAAACTGCATAGTTCATAGATGGTTTGGGCAGTGTTTCTTTCTAATTTTATCAGAACCATCAACAATGCATATTGATTTGCAATCTAATTTTTTCCTCTCTAAAATAATAAAATTGTTGTCTTTCTACCTCTTAACGTAACATACAATTTCTATGTTGATTCTCTGTTGGTTAAGTTTTTATTGTTCATCTTTGACTGTATGTGAACAAATTATTTCTAATAATAGTTTTAACTCACATCTTTCCCTTCATTTTCTATAGCTACTCCCTTGAAACCTGAAATCAATGTAGAAGCAGAATTCGCATATGGTGCAGGCCAAATCAACCCATTAAAGGCAATAAATCCAGGGTTGGTCTATGATGCCAACGAATTTGACTACGTGAAATTCTTGTGTGGCCAAGGTTATACCTCCGATATGGTTCAAAGTCTCTCCAATGATAATACTATTTGTAATTCTGCCAACATTGGTAGAGTATGGGATTTAAACTATCCATCTTTTGCACTTTCTTCCACCCCTTCACAGTCCATTAACCAATTCTTTACAAGAACTCTAACAAGTGTTGATTCAAATGCATCAACGTATACATCTACGATTCTTGGCGCCCCACAAGGCCTCACAATCACAGTGAACCCTAAGGTTTTGTCATTCAGTGGCATTGGAGAAAAGAAAACATTTACTTTAACAATTCAAGGAACTATCGATCCAACATCTATAGTATCTGCTTCTTTGGTGTGGAGTGACAGTTCTCACGATGTGAGAAGCCCTATTACAGTATATGTTGTCACTTAAGTTTGATTTGGTTTGTGTGGGTGTGTTTTTTTCTTCTTTTAATTGAAAGTTGACCTCGTATGTTAATAAATTGGTTGGCTCTCCTGTGTGGTGCAAAATGTCAAATTTGTTTACCTACAATCGTTATTAATGTATTTATACAATTGTTGTTAATACGTCAGCTACATATCTTGCAATATATAAGAAAACCAAGAGCTATCTATTCTCGAACAAAATGATAGTCTAGCTTTATATGTTTTCTTTTACAATGAAAAACTGGATTGCTGACCATTTTAATTTCACAAAATAGTTGAGGTGTTTTGTGTTATGGTATTACCATGTTGAGGATCCACCTGGTATAGAAATAAAAAGAACCTCACATTCAAGCTTATAAGATTTGCTTAATTTACAAAGCAAATAATTTTAAGTAGCACATTTGTTGTTTTACATTCAAAAGTAGCATACTTTCGAAAAACTCGTAATTTTGTTTTTCTCGATCAATTTCGGTTGAATTCGACACTAGATTCTTCACACGAATTTTTAAAAAACCTTTCAACATAATTTAATTTCTCAGTCAATTTCGGTCATGTTCAACAACAAGATTGTGGATTTTTTTTTTAATTTGAAAATAAAAGGATTTATCAAATGATCAAAATATCCTTGAAAGCCCGAACACTACATATTCTCACAAACCACTAAACCCCAAACACTATGCTCATTTTGACCAACTGACTTGAGTTTTTAGTTTCTTTTCCTTTTGGATCTCCAATTTTTTTTTATATTGCTCTCTAAAATGTTGTATCAATTAACTAATCGATTGCCATTATGTTTCATTATTAACCAATTATCATGCTACCAAAAATATGAAATTGTGAGTATAAGACCTTATTAATTAGTCTCCTTTGCAACAATTTTGGAGTGAAGAATATTTGGTGTAATTCTTTTTGCTATCATTGTAGTGATCTTCTATCTCTTCAAAATCTTTCTATTATTCTATCTCTTCCAAATCTTCCTTGGTCTCACCTTGCCTTGATGATTCTCCATCACATATATTAATAACTTTATGGTGGTTAAGTTAAATTTATGACAAAATTTGAGAATATAAATTGAGGTAGTTGTTGGTTGACTTGTTTGATAGGCACTCCATTAAATAGCTACTAACACAAATATAATGTAAATTAGTTTAAATATCCCCATTTCTTTAAGGTTGTTCTTGTTGATGCTTTCAAGGAACAAAAGCTTGTAAGCAAAATTACTGTAAAATCCAAAGTCTACAAAACACACGTAACAACGCACACTCAACATTCTATGTTATGATTTGGGGCAATCTGAGAGTAAATCTTATCCGAGAACAGTGCCCCTTTTCTTCTTATGCAAGGCCATTTAGCTTTTCCACTAAGTGCCCCATTTTCAAACTGGCAATGGTCTTAGATCATCAACTCATCCCAGATGTAGTTGATGAAGTCCTCTCAATCATCACCCAGGCATCCTCGTCACTCTCAAACTGAAGGGTTGGGTAATCTTTCTCCAACTTAAACCCATTCATGTTTGTCCTTTCCTCCAAATATAACATTCTTAATCATAGGGCCTTGTCCTCTTCAAACTGAACATCACGTCTAAGCGTATACCTCAACTCGGTTATTATGTCAAAATCTTTATGCCCAAAGGAAGCCTTATCATCTAGTAACTTAAAACCAATTATGTTATCATGTCTCTCCTCAACCTATTTCAATAAAATATAAATGTAACAAAGGTCCATTAAACACCAACTATACATTCAAGAAGTGTCCAAAGATGGTTTTCCTAAACATATAAACTTGTCTGGGTGTTAACTTATTTTTTATACTTGATACGGTCTTCGATAGATGTGAACAACAAATTAAATTTGCTGACAAGAGGCATTTGCAAAACAGAAAGAATAAGTATTCTGTATTAAAACTTGGAGCAATCTTAGGAAAATCTCAGCCGAGAACAACATTAAATGCCAACTGAACTCAGGCAAAATTGCACCAGGATGGCACAAGATAAGGGTTTTATATGATTTATGTGATGTATCTTGTTCCAATCTTTAGCAAAATCATTAGTGAAATTACCCCACAAAAAGCATGTTTATGAAATGCAACGATCTTGAGATTTTTTCAATGAACTTGGGACAATTTCATCGATCTCGACCAACATTCCTCATCTGAATGGGCCTAGATTGATGAAATCAGTGAGATTCATCGAAGGAGACCACGTGCATTCACTTAAAATAATGTTTTACATCCAACTACAAATTAAAGTTTCTCATCCACCTCAGATTTCAATCTAAAAACTAAAAAGATAAACTAAAAACAAAACCCTAAACAATGGAATCGTTCAAAGTATACTTCACCTTGAGAAATTTAAGTTCAATTATGTGTTCTCAAGTGTAAAGCCTTGAGTTTAAGAGGGATACATGAATGAACCAATATCACATCTGAATGAGAGGGATCTTGAGGACATGAAAGTAAAGTTAAGAAAGACTTAAAAGAATTAAAAATTACAACCTAAACCAATAAGGTTTTCTTTTCGGTGGCTCGATCATAGGAACTCAAAAGTTAAGTATGCTTAGCTTAGAGCAATTCTACGTTGGGTGACCTCCTGAAAATTTTTCTAGGATGCATGTGAGTGAGGACAAAGCATGCTGAAAGAGCTCGTGTTAATTTGTGGGGACGACTTTTACTCTAATAAGTCTTTAGAACACGTAAGTCGCAGGGGATGCAGGAAAATGTCGAGGATTTGAATTACGAATCCTGGTCCGAATCCTAGGCCTGGGGCGTTACATCAAATTTCCCAGAAAAATTCATTCAAATTTAATAAATTATAGATTGTTGATTTACTTGTTGATTTCTATATTAAAACTTGATTTCTCTTAATAAAATCCCTCCAAGCTGATTCTCAAAGGGACTGTAGACCAAATTGGTCGAAATACTATATATCTTTGTATTGATTACTCTTTGTTGCTTAGGTGGTCGGCTGGATATTGCGTTGTGATTTTGCATTATGTTCTCTGATTTAGTGTAGAAATTTCTAACAATCATCAAACAAAACCTAAATGACCCTTCGATACAATGTTAAAGACAACTCGAAAAACAATGAAACTCATCGAACATTTGAAATTTTTTCCAATAATAACCAGTGGAGGCAAACCCCATCAAAAGCATACAAGAAACCTCACCAGACACTAGAAAAACATAAATAGAACAATTTACACAAACACTAAAACATAATCAAAAGATATAAGAGAAAAAAAAAGCAGCAACAAATATCCACTAAAGAAGTGTAACATGAAAACATCATCTTACAAAAAAAAAATGATAAAAACAGTAGGAATTTGGTTGAATGGATTTCGTTGCCCAAATTTTTACTAAATAATAAGTCGAATCACACACCAAGAACTAGTTTTTATGGCAAGCAAGTCTGGGTCTATCATAGGGAGCACACTGATTCTTAAACAAAATAATTCTCAACATGAGCTACTATAGAAATTGGCTTACTTGACGTTAATATAGTGTCAAGTAAACATATACTTGACATTTTTGAAAGCATCAAGTAATCGACTGTCAAGTATAGTCACATTACTTGACACTAAAAAACCGACAAATATACGTTTACTTGACACTAAAAAACCGTCAAGTATACGTTTGCTTGACATTGTATTAACATCAAGTAATCTATCACACTTGGTGTTTATTACGTGTTAAGTAAGATCGTATAATTGACGATTTTTTCATATCATGTAAGATCGTATACTTGACACTATTTACACGTCAAGTAAAATAATATACTTGACACTATTTATCTGTCAAGTAAGATAGTATAGTTTATTTTTTTTACATGTCAAGTAAGGTAGTAAACTTGACACTTTTTACATTTCTTATTTCTAATTTCCTGTATTACAATCATTCAAATAAAGACATATTCATCAAGAAAATAAACCTTCCAATCAGCAATAATTTCATTCTTCAACAATAGGTGACGTAATTTACAATAATATACATAATTTACAATAATATTATACAAGTAGTATGACTATTCATTTCTCTCTACAAACTAATCTCAATTTACAAAGATAAACAAAATTACTGACTATAAGACTCTAAAACATTAAATTATGTTCTAACCCTCAATAATCACGTCTTTTCGAGTGTTAATACTTCATGAAGCCTCATAGTAACTTTCATCAAATAATTCTTGAAGCCAACCTATAATAAAATTTAGCATGTTTTTGCAAAAAATAAAAACAATTCATCTTTAAAAGTTTGTAGTCCGATCATTCTAACACATACACATATAAAACGATACTATGAAAAGGTTGCACATTGAGAATATACATGTTGTACTAACCTTCATACTATGAGGAATCCTCCAGTCAACCATTAGAAAAATCATCCCTCAAGTATTTAACAACGACAATATTAAGAAATACCTAAGAAAGACAAGGATAATCATCAATGAAGTATTTAACAAGTCAAAATACAAGAATTTTAGGTTACATTAACCTTCAATTGTCTAAGAAAAAAATAAAAGACGAACCACAAACATGTGTTATCCTCAACAAAAACTTTATCCTTAACTACTATGCTTCAATTCAAAATCACTTCTACAAAAATTGGATACTTTGTCAATGAAGAGGTGAGAATATTTCTCAGCAAACATGAAGATTACAAATTTACCTATCAACTAACCAACATTTAAAATTCATTTAGCTAATAAGCAAAATGAATCTACTATTGTCAATGTACTGTGAGTTCATATTCAAAGTTGATATTACATACAAAACAGAAAATTAGAGCTTGTTAAACATCCACATCATCATGCATGATCAAATCTCTCAAAGCACTCAAATGTAAATGGGAGTGAATAAAAAGCAACAATGGGAATACTTCTTGAAATAGCTTCATTCCACCTACCCCTCTCTATTTGCAATATTTAAAGTTTATATTTTAAGCCAAGGAAAATTTATCCTTTCAAGTCATTAGTATTTGAATTAATATTCTCCTTACTAACAAATCTTCTTTAAATGAATCTACGTTGTTGTTTATGAACAGCTAAGCACTAGAAGAAATTTGGCCTTTAATGTCGGTTTAAAATCGACATTAATGGCCTTTAGTGTCGGTTGACAACCGACATCTATGCTAGCATTATTAAAGGCCTTTCATGTCGTTTTTTCTTTGATGTCGGTTTAAAAACGACATTAAAGGCCTCATTAATGTCGGTTTAAAAACGACATTAAAGGCCTTTGATGTCATTTTAAAATCGACATTTTTTATGGTGTATTGAAGATCTTCAGTGTCGGTTGGCTTTAAAACCGACATTAAAGAGGCCAACAATGTCGGTTTAAAAATGACATTAAAGCCTTGGTTTTTAGTCCATTTTTACAAATTTAATTTTATTTAATTGTTACATTATTGTCCATTTTTTAATACAGCATTGGATTCGTGTAGATAAATATTTTTGTTCTCACACCAACGAATCAATAAAATTAATATTCATTTAGAAACTATAATATTTGTCTTTTACATGTGTATACACAAAATGAAATCTTAATATTGTGTTTATATTACATTCTACAACAATACATGAAACAATATCCTAATACAAGACTTAAATAAGAAATCCTAAATGCCTTTGCAGTCTTCAACCTTCAACGATCGCTTGGCTATCTACACAATCTCTTAGTTTTCAACTTGATATCACTTAAATCATTCTACAAACAATATCTAAATCAACCATTTAATCTTTAGAATTTTAAAAAGGTAGCTTTGAAAAAAAATGTGGACTAAAAAAGTTTCTAAATACTATCATATAATTAAAGTAAAAGATAAAAACTTTTAAAACTAAATCGATTAGCGAAGTATATATGTAACCGAAGGTTGCAAGTATTGATAAAATTGGGTGTAAAATTGAAGCAAAACGAATTGAAACATTGCAAGGAATAAGCATATTGATGCCAACGTGGGTAAAATTACTTGCATACTACAAGTTAGAAAACAAATTTTCAATACCTAAACCCATATCCTCAAATCTCTTAAAATCCAATTTTTCAATCAGGTGAATATAAGGTAGAAATACCTTTTTGGAGCTAAAGAAGTCGTCCTCATCATCTTCGTGATCGCCAAAACCCGTCTTACTTCCTACATTTTTTAAAAAACATAGCATTAAATCAGTAAACACAGGCCAATCTCGCACCAATGATTCATTTCAAATAATGCAAAATTTCACCTG
>JBBPDI010000003.1:7702202-7713913 GCA_037974545.1 Cucumis variabilis
AGAAAATGATGTAAAACTTTTCTAAAGCCATCGAAGGAACCAATAGTTTTAACCAGTGTTATTACAGGAAGATTGAGAGGGTAGCCTACAGAAAAAATCATCGCAAGATGTGGGCATGACTCTATGCAAGGTGTGAAAAGTTTAACATGTAGAGTGCATGACTCACCTTTGCTATGGTTTTTCAGAATTGCCAAAACAATCTAGATAACCATCCTGTTCACATAATCACAAGGCCATAGGACAAGAGATTAAAAGCACACACACAAAAAGAAAACTTTCCTACTTGAGAAAAGAACAAAAAAACTTTGAGAAAATGGAGTAAAAGTTTGTTCTGGGCACTTATTGAAGACAAAAGCTAAAATCCTCAGATTAAAAGCAGATAAGCATTTATGTTTCAAGATGTGGTTAAAGAAGATTAAGAGAATGTCTTTGAAATAACCTCTTCTGCTTCCAAAAATGAGAAAATATAGATGTCTTAGAATGTCTTTGAAATAACCATCCTGTTCTAAGAGAATGTCTTAGAACTCACAACTACGTCGTTGTGAGTTCTAAGCGTATCATGGCTATTGCTCTTCGGCTGCCTTGGTTAAAATCTTGAATTACCAGCTTGCTAATTGAGAGCTCGTCCATTAAGATGCCTAATTGCCTCATAGTTGACTTGGATATTATGTTGACAGCTAATCTGTTATCGATGAGAATCCTGTTGACTCTCTATTCTCGAATGTGTCCAGAAACATACAAGGGTCTACTATGAAGTTAATATCCCAATAGCAAATCTGGATTCGATAAGTCTATAGACATGCAATAAGGAGTACTCTCGTATGCCAAACGGAGTATCTAAACTTGATGCTTCTGAATTTAATAATGCATCAATAAGGATGGTTTTGGTCTCTTGAGGAAGTGATAAAAAATCCTCCACATTGAATCTCGATTGGCCTTTTAACACTCTCTCCTCTTCTAGTGATCTTAGAGGGATGCCTTCTTTCTTCCTTGCATGACACGCAACGACTTCTGGGTCTTCATCCTAATGATCACAAAGGAAGTTTGTTGGACGAAAGTCTACCAAGGTTACTAAGCGCTGAGGTCGAGGGAAATACTTGTCTTCCACCTACATGAGCTTAAGCTTCTAAGTCTTCTTCTTTTTTGAAGCCTTATTCCCTTTTCTATAATTTTGATAGGAGCAAGACTCTTTTTGGGTCAGAGTTGATTGTTTTTTCTTATGGCAGGTCATAACTATCCACTCTTCATCGTCTTCTTTGATTAATCCTTCCTCTCCTTAAGGATCCTCAGATGAGACTTTATGATAGAATTGGACAACTATAGGCTCAAAGGTCTCAAACTGAACCAAGCTTTCCTTTTGCTTAAAAATCAATCTTGATGGAGGAGACTCTGACATTATCATCACTACAACATGGTTTGTTTGAGCTACCTCCTCCAAGTCTAGCTTAATCTTTTTCTCACGAGCCAATCTTAGAATTAGCTCATTCAACACAAAATATTTCTCTACTGGGTGACTAATGACCCGATGATACTTACAGTAATTGGGATCATCTACCTTTCCTGCTTGTCCAGGTCGCTTACATTCTGGCAGTTGGATCAGCTGCTTCCCAATAGTTGCTCAAGCATGTCTACAATATCTGAATCAGGAAATGGGTAAAATTTTTCCTGTCTTTCTTTTAAAGTCAGACGTCACCTCTCGCTTTCATCATCCATCTTTTTTCAGCTCACTTCCTTTCTTTTGAAGAGTTTTAGTGGGGTCGTGTTTACAACCATAAATTCCTTCATGGTGCTTTTCACTATCTTTTCAGCACCATTCGTCTCTTTCTTGTCTTTCTTTACTTCAAGAATGGGAAAATCCTTAGTTTCTCTATTGACGATGCTCAACCACATGTCATGAGCTCAAGTTGCTAGCTCTTCAAATGTGCGGGGCTTTATTCCTTGCTGAATGTAGAGAATCCTCAGTGCATGCCTTGGGTGCACATTTCTACAATCGATAGTTCGGTGAATCAATCCTTGCAGTTAAGACTCAGAGCCCTCCATTGATTTATGTAGTCGATGACTGGCTCTCCCTTTCTTTATTTCGTGTTGGTAAGCTCCATCATGCAGTTCGCCTGGTGCTGTAGAAGCTGTTGAGGAACTCCTTTTCCAGTTGTTCCCAGCTATCAATTACTTCTGGCTTCAGATCGGTATACCACTCAAAAGCATTTCCATTCACGCTTCGAACAAACTATTTGACTAGTTGATCTCCTCTTGATCCTGCATTCTCGCATGTTACAACGAAGTGGGCGACGTGCTGTTTTGGATTGCCCTTTCTATCAAACTACTAAAATTTTAGAGGCTGGTACCCAAGCGACATTCTCAAGTTGTCGATTCTTTTAGTGTACAACTTAGAGTACATGAAAGATGTTTGCGATAAGCCACGATATTGACATCTGATAGAGTTTGTGATCATATCTTGTAATTGCTGAACTGAGAGGGAAGCCACATAAGTTGATTGTTGTTGTGGTTAATTTTCTTGCACCATATTCTTCTCTTTGTCACTAACTTTGGCAATAAGAGTTTGACTCGATTCAGTAGTATCACGAGTCTGCATCTGCTCTCTTAAAGCTGTGATTTTGTGGTCTCGCTCATTAACAACCTTCATCAGGAGGTTAATTTTCTTCTCCATCTTCGTCGTGGCAGCCTCGACTGTTACATCAGCCATCATGACAGACATCACATCAATGTGTGCTTCTCTCTTTGACTTGCTAGATGTAGAATCAGAGTCATCATACAAAGAATTTTTCTTGATGACAATCCCAGCCTTAGAAGATCCCATCAATTGTTTGAGGGTGCTCTTTGCAGTGGCAGAATCTTGATCTTGCTCTTGGATGATCCCCTTAGAATGACTACGGGTGACAGATCCCGTATAGGCTTTTCTTGCAACAGAAGATTTGGATGCAACTTTCTTTGGTGCCATTGATTTGCTTGTAGATTTAGATGACGAGAAAGAGATGAGAGGTAGAGAGGTCCCACTGGACGTACCAATTTGTTCGCACAAGATTTTTAGAGAAATTTGATTCATGGAATTGAACTTGAATTAATGTATTTGTGTTGATTTGATGCGATCTAGTTCGATATCTGGAATTTAATCATTTGATTCTTTCTTGGTTGAACGTCTACGCTTGATTTTAAGGAAGCGAAGCACTTGATGTTCTTGAAATTGGTTGAATGCCTACACTTGATTTAAAGAAGCGAAGCACATGATATTTTTAAAGTTTGAGTGTTGGAAGAAAGCTTGTGTCTTCAAAGGAGCTTCAATCTTCGAGGACGGTCGACTTCAGGAGTTAGGAAGTTTTCTAGCTCTTGAGAGAATTCTCTCTAGACCTTCTAGAGTAAAGATTTTTCCACCTTTACAAATAAGGAAAACTCTTCTATTTATATAGTTCTCTGGTGGGTTTTATGGGCTTGAGCCTGGTTGGTGCATGGACTAGACCCATGGGCTCAACCACATGAATTTGGGTCATATTTAACTTTTGGGCTAAATTAAGCTTATTTTTTGGCTCAATTGAACTTAGCCCGAATAAATAATATTTAATTTGACTAAAATAATTAACTTGATCCAACAATCATAATGAAAACATGTGGCATAATTAAAATTGACCAATTTATGTTTTTAATTTTAATTTGGAACATATGCCAATTTTTTTAATAGTCTCAAATTTAATTATTTATATTTTTCATCATTAAATTAGTTGTGGCAATTTGTGATTGGTCTCAAAATTTCCTATTCAACACCTCATATTTGGTTCAACATCCAAAATAATTAATCATTAAAAAAAATCACATTCACATAAAAATTTGTTTAATTGACGTGAATTTCAAAATAGCCTATGATAGGCGTATAGATCTAAGTTTCAATAGGATTTATTAGTTTAAAATTTGGTCATCTCTAACATTTAAATATAATATTTTATTTCAAAAAAATTATTATTAAAAAATTACAAATAAGTTATTCATGGTACAATGTAGAATTGAAATTTTGAATACCTTTTATTGCTTTAAATTTTGGTTTATCTTTAATAAATGACTTTGAAAAAATTATTTATGGTGTAGATTAACACTTTGGATAGATTTATTGGTTTCAAATGTAGTTATTTATTTACAATACGTGTAAATTATTTGCTAATAATTTTGAGATTTAATTTAGAAGAAATTGCATCAAATGACAAAAACATTTAGAAAAATACAGTTCATAACTCCTATTTTTTGCATATTACAAATATGAAAAATATGACAAATAATTAGTGATATCGTATAGCTATCAGACGGGTTTTAGAGGGTTATCAAGTTTTAAATTTGATACTTTTGCAATTTAGAAAATGCAGTGACATGGGGCCAATTATCAAATTTTTTTGGCTATTTTTGCAAGTGCCCCTTGGATTTAATAAAAAAAATATTAACAATAAATGCATGAGATTTAAAGGAAAAAAACTCCATTTATCTAATAAATGAATTAAATTATCAACACGAGCTCCGGTCGCCTCCTTCGTCGAAGGTAGCTCCTAACGGTATGTCAGTTTTTGCCTACTCATTAGAATCAATAAAATAAATATTATTTTGCATATTTAATATATATTAAATTTCTAATATAATTATAATATTTTGTGATAGTATTACCATGCCAAATCTTGTGAAAGTAGAATTTATAGCTCTTCACATTAATGCCAGCAATTATTTGACATGGATTCTTGATGCTGAAATGCATCTCAACACATTCATGTGGATCTGAAGTCAGAATATTTAACAATAAAAAATCATTATATATTGTGGAATAAATTGGAAAAAAAAGGCACGATCATTTAAAATTAGTTCATCGTCTTCCCTAATCTTGTTATGATTAAATACATTTGAGGCTATAAGATTTTAAATCAGCAAGTGATTACAATTTAGAATTATTCAGAATTAGTTCAAAATTGTTGTTTTGCGGAAAAAAATTACTGATACGAACATGTTGGAAAAGATATTTTTTACTTTTCATATCTTGAATATGCTCTTGTAGTAGCAATATCGAGAGAAATGCTTTACAAAATATTCTAAACTAATCTCATGTCTTCTTGTTGCCAAACAAAATAACGAGTTGTTGATGAAAAATTATGAATCTCGACCAGCTAGAACACCATTCTCTAAAGCAAATGTTGTGAATTTTAATCATGGACAAGGTCATAGTCGTGGTCGAGGTAGAGACAGTGGCAGAGGAAGAAATAATTATTATTTTCATGGTGGTCGTTCTTAAAATCCAAATTTCAAAAGAACCACATGAAATGATGATCATTAAATAAAAGCTCTACAAAATTAAGAATTCAAAAAGTGATGAAGAAATATGATACAAGTGTGGTATGACTGGACATTGGTCACGTGTTTTCCATACATCAATGATGGAAAACGAAAACATGCACAGTAGAATAAGAATCAGATTTTACTCTAATTGCAACTAAACAATTTTGTAATTAACATGCATAATAACCCTAATATAAACAAAGATGGGGTTTATAGAAAAAACTTACTTTTGAAGCTTTTCTATCCTTGTAATCTCCTCATGAACTCTTTGCAATCTCCTCACGAACTTAAAGCCAGAACTACCACTAGTGTTGATTTGCTATTCTCCAGACTTAGAACGAGTTGTGAGACTAGAATGGTGGATGGAAAATAGAGAGAGATGAAATTTTTTAAGAGAAACTTGACCTTTTTTTTTATAGATTTTTTGTGTAGGATAAAGTGAGTTATTGGTTTATTTTCTAATTCTTAATTTCAAAATAAAATCTCCCCACCTTTGCAAAGAACCTCTTTACAAGCAAACTATATGCAAGAGCTTCCCTATCTCACCACTTGGCATTCCATTAACTATTAGTGGGATAGGTGTCTTACATGCATGGAGCAACTTACAAATCACATGCAACACTTGTGCAAACTGTAATTCTTGAACTCCCTAAAGTTTTAAGTGATAATCATTATGAGAGGTTAAGTGTTTGTTGTTCTTTGTTAGGTCGAAAGAAGAAAAGAAATTTAGTTGGTGGCCAAAAGGGAAAGAATAAGGTTTGTTGGTTGAGAATTTACTAAGAGTTGAAAGGTTATGCTAAGGGCTTAGGCGTTGTAAGGACGTCCTAGGCGAGATGGTTTATTCTTGGCGTGGAGAACCTCCAAAGGCATGGCCATGCGTGGAGATTTTAGGCGTTGGGGCTTGAGTCTAGGCGAGATAATCTCCAAAGAGGTTATCTAGGCAATGAAGGCTAGTAGGTAGCAAGCTTTGTGTGTTATCTTGTGGCCGTGAGTGAAAGCTTGGCGAGGAGACTTGGGCTACGCAAGGAAGGGTTTGCATGTAAGCAAGCTCTAGGAGAGAGAAGGTTTGCAGCCAAGTGTGTAGAGGTTAGTTTAGGCAAGAAGCATAGGCTTTGACAAGGAAATTGAAGGTTACACGATTAAGAGTGTAATTAGGCGTTTGGACAGACGGTGAAGTGGTTTCTAGGTGTTCTAAGCTTGCAAGGGGTGGTTTCATGCAAGCAAGAGGTGACAAATTCCACTTTCCAGACAACTTTATAAATAGGTTCACTTCAGAATTAAATCTCTCTCAATTCTCTCATACAATTAAGTTGTTCAAGTTGGAGAAGCTTCCTTTGTGTGAGTCTAGTTTCAAGTGTGAGGCTGCCAGACGAAAAAGATTAAGGAAATGTTGAGCTTGAAGATCAAGAACACTTAAAGTCAATTTTCATTAAATTTTGAGCAAGGTTGAGTTTCTACAAATTACAGAACTAAATACTTCGAATTTGAAGCTAAGACTTTAAGGTGTAATATTTAACTCATTTCTAAGAAAGTTTGAAGAAGAAAGTTTTGTATTTTGAGTTCTGGTTTAAAAGTTATGAATTTTAAAGTTGATAGTAGTTGTATGGAAAGTTTTAGTGTTATGAGTTGTTGTTGAGTTTGGCTGAGCATCAGGGAGGAAGGATTTGTTCATCGAGCAAGTTAAGCGAAAGAGGTTATTTTAGACATTGGAGTGTCATGCGAGATGGCCAAACACATAGCTAAGGCAACAAGGGGGTGTGCGCCATGCTATGCGATAGGCTATGCACGTAAGGGTGTGCGTATACGCGTGCAGAGCACAACCATGTAAGGCAAGATGCACGGCACCCTAGCAAGTGGCCAAACCTCTTGATGGTCTGCATGCGAGCATGCATGCGTGTCGCCCAGGCCGTGTGGCCAACTGTGCCATGACACCCAATTTTGACAAGTTTTGAAAATTGGAATTTTTAGAGTTTGGTTTGATAATTTCTGATTCTGGAAGATTAATTTAAGTTAAAATTCTCAATTTTCAAGATAAGAAAGTAATGGGCAAATCTATAGACTGGAGGGTTAAACAAGTATTTGTGAATAGCTTTTAAATGTTTTATAGTTTCTAATTTGTTAAGGTTAATTATGTTACAAATATGCTTCTAAGGTAAGTATTTGCTACTGAGCTTTAAGTAAATGTTATGTTTTAAGCATGTGTTTGGAAAATACTTATAAGTATGCAAATGTTTTTAAAAAGCAAAAGTGTGTTGTTAAAGCATGTAAAACTATTTCAGTACGCAAGTTTAAGTATGATTTGAGATTTCTGAATAAGATTTTCATAAGTATATGATTTGAATGCTTTAAGTCTATACCGTGTTTAATACGAGATACAAATAGCAACCCAACAGGGGTATTATAGTTTCTATGTGCAGAGTTTCTATGGTGAGGGTATTCAGTAGATGCCTAGTTCTTCCATCATTAGTGACTAGATTTGAGATGAGGGCCTCCACGAGCGCCTAGCTATCTACAGGATAAGGCATTACTGATGTCTAGGTTATTCGTCCTGTAAGTATCATATCACGAGATAAGGTTTACATGTCTAGCTTAATCGTCTCGATTGATAAATTAGATGTATGCAGTATAACATGAAAGAGAAGATTTAAATCTTATTATTTCAGAAATCATTTTGACAAAGTAATTGTTTAAGAATTATATATTGAGATAAACATTTACAAGTTTATCTCGAGTTATGTTTTAACTGTTTTACTGATAACATGGATTTAAGCATGTTTCAGCTATTCCATTAGTCACTCACTGGGCTATTTAGCTCATGTTTTCATATGTTTTTCAACTTTCAGGTAGAGATCGTGGAAATTGTACCCGACTGCATTTGCCAATTTGCTAATGACATAGTTTTGAGTCCCTTTCAGTATGTGTTGGTTTGAGTTAGTTTTTTGGGTTGTTTGTAAACTTGGAGTTTTGATCATGGGGTGTTCGAGTCCGTTAAGTTTAGCTCTGATGTTAGTTATCTGTATATATGTCTATATCAGACTCGTGATGATTAGTATTATGTAATTTTGGGTTTCACTTCAGTAATGTTATGTTGTTTAGTGGTTGAATGTCCTTTATGTTTATGCTGTGTTATAATTGTTTAAGTTAGAGGTAAGTTTAGGGTCGATAGGTGTCGTTGAGATAAGTTGTGATATTTGTTGACTAGTTGCATCATCTCTTAGGCTAAGAGCTGGTGGTTTGGGAGGGGGTGTACAACTTGCATGTGATGAGCTTGCCAAATCTTAACAAATTAGTCTAAGGACAATATGGTAATTTGACATTTAAATCAAATTCAAAGTTTGACTTTTGAAGTCAAAAGTCAACATTTTGAATTTTTACCATTATGTCTGTCTTGACTAATTTTGACCGCATGAATCTGCATTCATTTCTTTGAAATTCAAACATATTTGAATATAAAGATGGTCAAAATTTGACTTCTTAAAGTCAAAAGTTTAGGGTTTTGACTTTTCACATCTTTGACCATCTTAGAAGCATATTTGTAACATAAAAAAATAAACATAAATAAAAAAAATGCAAGACAAAATACAATATCTAAAGGTGTTATTTGAGATTTGTTGAGAATTGTTTGATTAGTGGAAATTAGATAATTAATTAAATATTTTTTGATGAATATTTAATTAATTTTGAAAATTGAAATTTTGGTGTTGTTAAAGATTTGATATTGGTTTAATTAAATTGGTGAAAATGAGGATTCATGTTTAATTATATATATGTATATATAATTAATTAAAGGTTAATTTTCATAAATATAACAAATCGGCAAAATATTTACAGCCCATGTAACAAAATGAAAAAGTTCATGAAATTTATCATTTTTTAAATATTCCAGGTTTACTCTTCCATCGTCTTTTTTTTTTCTCTTCTGTGATTTTTTTTCTTTTCATTGTCTTTTTCTCTTTGCAATTTTTTAAAAATATTTATGTTCGCCTTCCTTTCCATCTGCAATTTTTATTTTCCTTCCTATCATCTTTTTCTCTTCTTCTGCAATTTTTAATTTTTTTCAAACTGTTATTTGGCTAAAGATCGTGTACCAAATATAAGAGATCTATTTTCTTTTTCAAACTATTATTTGGTTATTTCATATCGTGTGGAAAATATAAAAGATTGTGACAAAAAATTGTTGGGATGTTTAAGATTGTTTGCCAAATATGTTTAGGATCGTGTGCCAAATATAAAAGATCGTGAAAAAATCGTTAGAATATTTTATTGCCAAAATCTAAACGATCATGTACCAAAAAGTTACAAATATAAACGATTGTGTACCAAAAAATCTTTAAAAAAAAATCGTTGAAATTTGGCTACCCAAATTTAAATGATTAAATCTAAATGAACGTGTACCAAATATAAACGATTGTGTGCCAAATCTAAACGATCGTGTGCCAAATCTAAACGATCGTGTACTAAATCTAAACGATCATGTGTGAAATCTAAACGACTGTGTACCAAAAACTTTTGAAAAAAATCGTTTAGATTTAGTTACCAAAATTAAAACAATTAAAGCTAAGTGATCATGTATAAAGAATATCCAAATTTAAACGATCGTGTAGGAAAGGATAGCCAAATCTAAACGATTGTTCCCCAAATATATTATGCGTTACATGCTAATTAATTACAAGACATTTTTTGTATTTTCTATGGTGAGCATGTGGGTTTTTTCAGTTTTTGAAATTGTTCTATATATAGTATGCAAATATTTTTTTACTTTGTTATATTTTTTAAAATACCCCTTAATTAAATGGTGGAAGATTACGAATAGTTATATTATCACATATTATTGATGATAATATAATTATTAAGAAAAATATAGTTATATTTTGAAAAAGAAAAGTGATGTGATGCGAGGTAATTAACGTGATTAGTGGGGAGTTATTAGGGAGAGAGAAGAACTTTTATCCTTTTGTTTTAAAAGGAAAAGGAAGAGAAAAAGGGAAATTTGAATAATTAGTAATAATAAAAAATTATTATTGTTATTATTGTTTGAATTATTATTACTATTATTTGAATTTGTAGTATTAAGTTAGAATAATTGCATATCAAACTTGTATTATTATTTTGAATCAATGGTATGGCAAATTAAGGTAGCAAATTTAGCTTTCTAAACTAGTAACCTCCATCTAGAATATTGACTTCAATAATTTTATGTGAATGTCTAATAACTATTAAAATACAAGATGCAAACAAAATAATAAAGAAAAGAATGGATTTTCAATAGCAAAATTATTCAAAATATTTACAAATATATAACAAATTTTAGAATATATTAACGAAAGATATCGATAGACATCGATATTAACGTCTATTAGTGTTTATTATCGATAAAATCTAAAATTTTGTTACATTTTGTAATTATTTTTGTTCAATTTTGTTATATTTGAAAAATAAGTCAATGATAAATATAAAGCACCAACAATTTTAACGTGGAAAACATCCTCAAATTGAGGAGTAAAAACCACGTGATCGTAGTCAAAATCTTCACTATCAATAGTAATTATGTATACAACAAAGAATAACGTATCATGTTTTTAGCAAGAAACTAAAGGATATATAAAGAATGATAGTAGATACACACTGTATATCTCAAACAAGAATTATGACATACACTTACCACTCTCATCATATCCCATACCCAATAAAAGTTCATTAAAGAAAAAAGAAAGAAAAAAAATTAAGAGTACATGATAACACACAATTTGTTCAGCAGAAATGTTCACCTCATCATAAGGGAAAGATCCGCTAAACTTGTTCAGAATGAAAGTTTTTCCATAGCTTAGCTAATTAGCTCTTTTCCTTCCCCGAAACATCTGGAAAACAATTTTATATTGTAAGACTCCGAACAACAAACTCAATCATCCTCCGATTTCAATGTAAAGATGAAACTACAAGTAATTTAATTTGTACAATCCAAAACAACAAAACCCAGAATAATTAATTATTATATTCCAAATTGATAATAAAGTTCTATATATGTGTGTGTCTACATAAAAATCAGTAGAAAACAATTTTAATATCAATATAATATATTACACTTGTCATTGTATGTTCAAACACTTCTTGAATTTGCTTCCAAAATACTTTACCACATAGTTTTCTCAAATAAAAATCATAACATTTAGGGATATCCATCTACAATTATACAATCACTACCAATTAAAATAAAAAAAAAGATTTAAAGACATAAGAAAATGACTAAAATGAAAATCAAACTAATATAATAAAAACAACTCTATATTAAAACAAAAACAAAGACAATATTCAACTTAACAAAATTAAAACCAAACATGGTATAATAGTTCATATATGATATACTTTACATAAAGTATATATCAAATAAACCT
>JBBPDI010000003.1:7721126-7738533 GCA_037974545.1 Cucumis variabilis
ATAAATAGTTGTTCTCCATTAGAAACTGGCACATATGATGTGAACATATCCTTGTTGGCACAAATATGACGAGTAGCTCCAATGTCTACCCACCATTCCTTGGAATTGCCTACCATGTTGCATTCTGAAATGACTGCACAAAGGTCAATATCTGCAACACCATCTGATACTTCATCAACTTATGTGATATGAGCTTGAGCATGTTTTTTCTGAAGGTTCTTTAACTTACAACAATCTTTTAATTGATGTCCCATTTTGTTGAAGTTGTAACACACTTGCCATTTAACCTTTTTGCAAATCGCGGTTTTTTATTTGAACCTTCACCAGAAAACTTCCTTTTCATGTTACTTTGTGGTCTATTTTTCACAATGTTGGTCTTGAAATCTATTGTATTATCCATAGTACAATTTTTCGCCTTTCGATTATTCTCTTCAATCCTAAGGCGGACCACAAGTTCCTCAAGCTTTATCTCTTTGCGTTTATGCTTGAGATAATTTTTGAAGTCCTTCCATGAGGGTGGAAATTTTTTAATTATTGATGCTACCTGAAAAGAATCACTCAAAGTCATATTCTCAGCATGTATATCATGTAGAATTACATTGGATTTCCTGAACCTAACTGATTACAGTGGTGGAGTTCACCATTTTGTAATCCAGAAATTTTCCAACGATAAATTTCTTTGTACCAGCAACTTCAGTTTTGTACTTCTTCTCTAATGAAGTCCATAGATTTTTTGTCAAATCAACACTACTATACACATTGTACAGTGTGTTGTCCAACCCATTCAAAATTTAATTTTTGCAAAGATATTTTGCATGTTTCCATGCATCAACTACAAATTACTTTTCTTTGTCAGTTTCTCCCTCAAGTAAAATGGGAGCATCCTCTGTAAGAAACTATGTTGAATTTAAAGTTGTGAGATAGAACAACATTTTTTGTTGCCAACATTTAAAATCAAAGCCACCAAAATTTTCAGGTTTCTCCCTATGGACAACACCAGTTACAGGAGAATTAAAGTTTGTTGAAATCATACCTTCAAAATAAATAGATTTAAACAAATAATTAAAGATGAAATCTCACATACAAACTAATGCAGAAAAATATATACATAGTTAATATGCTTACTATGATATTTGAACAAGAAAATATTTAAAATACTCAAGTTAATTTCCTTACTGTGATGCTTGAATAAAAAAAAAATATTTAACACATTCAAGTTAATAGGCTTACTGTGATACTTGAGAAAAAAAAATCTAAACAATATGTATATATAAAACAAACTAATATATATGTGTGAAATAAACTAAGGCAGTAAAAGAAAAAAAAAAAAAATCCAAACCATTAAAGATCAAAATAATATAGAGAGATAAATAGATAAGTAATCTTTATATACTTGTTGCCGTGAGGGATTTTTAATTTTATTTTTTTATTTTAAATTCTTATTACAAATAAACATAAAACAGTTTGTATAAAAAAATAATCTTAAAGGTACTTGATAATCTTAAAAAATAAGACTTCAAATGCAGAAATTAATCTTGTTAATTGAAGAAATACATAAGCATGTAAAAGCAACCATATATAAACATTTGTAAAAAAAAAAAAATTGTCTTAAGATTGTTTTTCAAATTATCAATTTGTTATGAAGATTATTATCACAGTGACAGAAAATCATATATAAATATAGAGATTTGAGCCAACAAATTCATGTTGTCTCCTTAAGACAAATTTACTCACTCTAGTGCTTGAGAATTTAGAGTAATTGCCTCACAGGATAGAACATATCAACTTTCTTCTAAGCGTAGCACCCCCGTATAGAAGATTTACGAACGAAACCTTGTGAATCTATCGAATGTCAAGATTGTGGATATGGAGAAAAATTTGTTTATTGACGACAAATGATTTTTTATGTGTTTTTCTCTCAACCAAAAGAACTTATTTATAGACTTTTCGTGGCCATTCGAAAAGTCATGTCATTTAGTTAATAACACTTTTCATAAAATGATGCATCCACTCATTATACATTCATTCATGAAGAGTCATAACCATTTATTCCAACATTTTTATCTAACTCAAAGCCATAAATCTTTTGTTTAATGAGGTTGTTGTTGTGTTAAAAAGTAATAGGACTGCAGATGAACTTTGATGAGAAGGTTGAAACTCTGTCGAGGCTAGAGAGAAGGTTGAAACCACTTATATTTTGTTAACCTTTCTGAATTTTCGCTCTCAAATTAGAAAATACAAAAAAATAAAAATTTAATTTATACACATGTATAAACAAATGAGGTGAGCTTTTGTTGTAGGCTTGTAACCACCCACTTTCTTACAAAATAATCCTAAGTTAAATTTTATAGTATAGAGTTCCATATCTATCAGCTTATACTTATATAGAGTATGAGTCTCATAGACCAACCTCTCATGAACATCTCTCTTGGACGAAGTTATGTAGTTGACTGAGCCTTTTTTCCAAGATCAAAGCAGATCAGCATGCTTTCTTGTTTTCATAAAGTCAATCTCAATCGAGTAGAGCAATCCATGGCCCCAAAACACGTCGAATGAAATAGGTGGCGAAATTCTTATATGATAAGTCATGTGGTATATAATTTAGATAACCTCAAAAATAATCTTCAAGTTGTAATGTGAAAGGGGAATTGTTAAATTAAGTCGAGTATTGAGGTTTTGGATCAAACCATGGATGTGTCCTCCATATTCTCTCTCTGACTTTCACTCTTTTTTTTTTTATTTTCAAGTCAAGCCTCTACAAAGAGAGATACTGTATGATTATATGAAGCTATCAACGCGTAAAACTAGGGCTACAAAGCATATATCCACATGCCAAATAATTAAACTTTGATACATATTTGGACTAATTCAAATCCTCAATTATTTAAAACAAGTTCCATAACGTGCAATTTCGTGCTTTTGTTTTTTTATATTCTTTAGAACTTATTCTCTAAGTCTAGAAGGAACAATTTGATTGAAGCAAAAAGGATTGAAATCGTCAGTTGCTAGACCTTAGATTTTTTATTTTTAATATTTTTTGTTATAGACAAAGACTACGGGAGATGATTCTTAGAATGTTCAATGGTTGGAGAGTTGACTTTTTCTATATATCTTTTTTGGTATAAAAGAATGTTTCTATTCATTTTTCAAATTACATCTAAATTTTTCATATGTGAAAGATAAGTAGAAGAAGTATGTCTTCTTCTCTCATCTTCAAATTTGTTATCTTTTCTAACCTTTTCTCTAGTTTGCTCGCATCTAGCTTGGATTTTGACAATGATGGTCGAAAGGTATAAAATGATATTTTGATTTAAATATAATGAAACATGTTATTTTTCTTTTTATTATTATTTTTTTTTTGGAACAGAAGGGTGAAGGAGCTCTGCTTTTTCATTTTTATTGGTCGTTTCTTGATTTCTGTTCGATAAATATCTGTTTATAATTTTTTTTTTCTAAAACCTCATTTGATAACCAACTGCATTGGTTAAAATTAAACCTATAAATACTACTAATTTCTGTTAATTTTCTTTTTAAAAAAATGTATATATTGTTTCTAAAAAATTGTTTTTGCTTTGGAATTGACTGAGTATTCAAATGATTTCTCAAGAGAGATGCAAACCATTCTAAAGAAACGATAATAAAAATAGTTGAGATATTCAAATGATCTACTAATTCAACTTCCACTTGGAACTAATTTTGAATGAATGAAAATATTAAGGTCCAAGTACGATGAGGGTGCTATGTAACAATCTAGTTGATATTCCAGTATGCCTATTCATCCATCTTCCTTCTTATTCCTGTTAAAATACTGTCACAAAACAAGATTATAGTTTTCAAACACCAAATAATTATTATCAAACCACGGGCAGTAAATATAAGCTTCTAGCTCCAAGCCTCCACCATAGCTAGACCAAAAAGATAACATGATTTTCATTTACATTTGCACTTGAACTTATATACGTAAAATGAAACCTTGCAGATTTATATCGTGTACATGGGGAACAAGCTGGAGGATTCAGCTTCCACTCCTTCACATCACATGAGAATGTTGGAAGAAGTGGTTGGCAGGTGTTCATATACATTTATCATTTTTTTTTCACAATTGATTATAATTAATTAATAAAATTTTTCACTTAATTTAGCATGAAAAATACACTAATTAACTAAACTGATGTAATAGTTAATTAATCAAACTTTTACCATGTTTTCCAGCTCATTTGCTCCAGAAGCTCTACTCCACAGCTACAAGAGAAGTTTCAATGGATTTGTGGTAAAGCTCACTGAAGAAGAAGCTCAAAAGATTTCTGGTAAATATGATCAGATCATTCCAAAACATTAATTAATTTAATTTAATTAGCCATCAAATTAAAGACATTTTCCATATATATAATTAACTTTTTGGGATTTATGTATATTTTCAGCCAAGGAAAATGTTGTGTCTGTGTTTCCAAATGAAAAGAAACATCTTCATACCACAAGGTCATGGGATTTCATGGGTTTTACACAAAATGCTCCTCGTGTAAAACAAGTTGAAAGCAACATTGTTGTCGGAGTTTTGGACTCTGGAATTTGGCCAGAATCTCCTAGCTTTAGTGATGTTGGTTATAGCCCTCCACCCGCTAAATGGAAGGGCGCTTGCCAAAACTCTGCTAACTTTCGCTGCAACAGGTAAAAAGGGTTTTTAAGCATTTAGAAAATCAGTTAAAACAAAACTTTTTGATTAAATAATTAAATTTTTGATCATTTTTACTTTCTTTTTTTAATTTAGTTTGCAAGCTTTTTTGAAGTTGTAATTTCATTTTTTTTTTGTACTCAAGATTCTTTTAACAATTAAGTCCTTCATATCATGATGTTATAAATATTAAGAGGTTGACTTTGATTAATTAACTAACATGTTTTAGTGGTCCATTTTCTATAAAGAATGAATATTTTTTGGAATATCAACTCACTACGTGATAAGCTCTATGAATTTTATAATGAGTTTATTTTATTTTATCATGAGTGGCTTATTTGTTATGTTATAGAGTATTTTCAACTCAATTAATATGTAAAAAAAAAAAAAAAAAGATAAACTTAAAACCGAAGTCTTGAAAATTGATTCAAACGTTTAAGGATCAAAATGTATTTTCTTTTAAACTTAGTATAATGACTGATTGAAAATATTGTGAACCTAATTGTTAGAAAAATCATTGGAGCTCGAGCATATCGGAGCGACAAATTCTTTCCTCCTGAAGACATTAAAAGTCCAAGAGATTCGGACGGTCACGGGACACACACCGCTTCGACAGTGGCCGGAGGTCTCGTGAATCAAGCGAGTTTGTACGGTCTTGCACTTGGCACAGCCAGAGGAGGGGTTCCCTCTGCACGCATTGCGGTGTACAAGATATGTTGGTCCGATGGGTGTTACGATGCCGACATTCTAGCGGCATTCGATGATGCAATCGCAGACGGTGTCGATATCATATCTCTTTCAGTTGGAGGGAGCAAACCCAAATATTACTTCAATGATTCAATTGCCATTGGAGCTTTCCACTCGATGAAGCATGGAATATTGACCTCCAACTCTGCTGGAAATGATGGCCCTGACTATTTCACTATTAGAAATTTCTCTCCATGGTCTCTTTCTGTGGCTGCAAGCTCCATTGATAGAAAGTTGGTGTCAAGAGTGCAGCTTGGAAACAAGAATATTTATCAGGTGACATGATTTCTTTTCTTGTCTTCTCTTATATGTCTTAATCTTTATCTCCATATAACATTCCCTCTTGAAACGATGCAAGAGCTAAAGTTTTGCTTAGATTTGAATTTTGATTAATAACATAAAATAATATGATCTTAGTGTCATGGGTGCAATCATACTAATTAAATTTGATTTTCTAAAAAAATATATTTCATAATAATGTTAAATCAGGATTCTCAACAATTAATTTTGATAATTATTAACAAAGTAATTTTTGAGTGCAGGGATATACAATTAACACATTTGATCTTAAAGGAAAACAACATCCTCTCATTTATGCTGGAAGTGCTCCCAATATATCTGGAGGATTCACTGGCTCTAGCTCCAGGTAACCAAAAGGGGACCAAATCAAAATTATAATTCTACTCTTACAAATTTAGAGGAATTAGGTTCGGGGGTTAATTCCTTATACTAACATTATCTTTCACTTATTATTCAAAAAACAGATTTTGCTCCAGAAATTCAGTGGATCGCAACTTGGTGAAGGGAAAAATCGTTCTTTGTGACTCTGTATTGTCTCCTGCAACATTTGTTTCCTTGAATGGCGCAGTAGGTGTTGTTATGAATGATCTTGGAGTGAAGGATAATGCAAGATCCTATCCCTTGCCTTCCTCCTACCTCGACCCGGTCGACGGTGACAATATCAAAACCTACATGGATCGAACGAGGTACGTTTCGATGACACAATGCTTGTTGGAAGCGTACGATGAACACCCCAAATAGATAATTATCAAATAGAATATTAAGAGGAAAAACAAACTTTATTGAAACCCTTAAAAAATTGTGTATTCTACTCATACGGATGATTTAGATTATAATATTTCAATCCTATTTATAGGATTGTCATGAGCATAACTCATACCACAAATTAAACATAACATTTTAAAACCTACATTTAATTAATATGAAAACTCTTACTAAATTAACTCTAAACATTTTAACTCACTTCCTTAAACTTGTTCTAACTCTCATAAATCAATTCACATATAACTTATTCATAAACATGTTTAATTTTCAACGATGCTTTGATCTCGAAATATAATTAAATCCTTATAGATCTCTACATGTTTTGATATTGACATCGCTTCATATCATATTTCAATTGGCAGATTTCCAACTGCAACCATTTTGAAGAGTAATGCAGTGAATGATACGTCTGCTCCTTGGATTGTTTCTTTCTCCTCTAGAGGACCCAATCCGGAAACCTTCGACCTTCTCAAGGTTAATTGACATTTCATTTAATTAACGATTTTGGTTTTAGTTTTTGTTTTGAAGTTTGTATTTCTTTCGTTATTATTTCTTTAGTATAGTTCTCACTTTTTTTTTTTTTTTTAAAGCTAAAGAAAAGTAGTCTTTTTTAACAAAGATAAAGTTAGTGCACAAAATATGAGAAAATAATCCATATTTTTTAAAAATTAAAAACTAAAAATGAAATAGTTATTAAAAAAAAAAAAAAACAGTGCACTATTTTATATATATATATATATATTGGTCACAGTTTGCTTAAGATCCTTAGTTTTTGTGAATTTGTATTATGCAGCCGGATTTGACTGCCCCAGGAGTTGAAATTCTTGCAGCATGGTCTCCAATTGCAACGGTTTCCAGCGGAGTTAGAGATTCGAGGACGACGCTTTATAATATAATTTCAGGGACGTCTATGTCTTGCCCGCATGCCACTGCAGCTGCTGTGTATGTAAAAACATTCCATCCCACATGGTCTCCTGCTGCCATCAAATCAGCTCTCATGACAACCGGTAATGACAAACAAGACATTTAACTCAAAACTATATTCTTAGAAAATATGGTGCATCCTAGATTGTACTATTCTTTTTTTTTTTCTTTCTTCTCATACAGCCATCCAACAGTATTTTCCTTCATTAAAATATTTTTAGTTGTCCTAACGTGTGTGGTTGGAGTGAGCGGTAAAACCTCATAAAAATATTCAATATGCATCCCAATATTATTGAATAATCTTGACATTACTCATGGGTTTGTCAAGCAAATTAAACTTCCCACTTTTAACATACGTGTCAATTCATTATGTTTTTTCAGCTACTCCACTGAATGCCAAACTCAATACCCAAGTAGAGTTTGCATATGGTGCAGGCCATATCAACCCACTCAGGGCAGTACATCCAGGGTTATTGTACGATGCATATGAAAGCGACTATGTTAGATTCTTGTGTGGCCAAGGTTACACCACCGCCATGGTTCGCCGCCTCTCCGGTGACAACAGTGTTTGTACTCGTACCAACTCCGGTCGAGTTTGGGATCTAAACTATCCGTCTTTTGCTCTTTCTTCCACCAGCCCACAATCCTTCAACCAATTTTTCAGAAGAACTGTCACAAACGTTGGATCGAAAGTTTCGACATATAGAGCTAAGTTTTTTGGCGTCCCACGCGGGCTTTCAATCACTGTGAACCCCCCGGTTCTGTCATTCAATGCCATTGGACAGAAGAAATCTTTTACGTTGACAATTCGCGGATCCATCAGTCAATCTATAGTCTCTGCTTCTTTGGTGTGGAGTGATGGTCATCATAATGTGAGAAGCCCAATCACAGTATTTGTTGTTGGTACAGCTTAAATTTTGTTTGTATTTTTAATTCAAAGTTTGAAACTTTGTGTGCCATTCTTTACATGTTGGAAAGGTGAAGAGAATAAGAATTTGTGTTAATGTCATGCATTGTAACTTAAACTCACTTTGCAAATTGTAACTTTTGGTTTTCCTATCTTTTGTAAGTTAATTATTTATTATATTATATTATTTGTTACTGCATGTTCTATAGCTGTGTCCAAAATAAATAAATAAATAATATATTGAACAACAAATAGATTTGGGAGGATTTGAACCTCTAACCGTCCTAAAACGAGGTAGCACATAGCTAATAATTGTTCAAACTACACTCTCTTTTGTTTGTGTTGCTATATTGGGAGATGAATTTTATCGCCCAAATCTGTGTCAAATAAATTACCGAGTTCACTCGGAGCACTAGTCTTGATAGTAAGTTTGGATCCGAATTCAGTGAGCACACTAATCTCTCAAGCGAAATAATTCACACTAATCTCTCAAACGAAATAATTTCCAACCACAATAATTGAAGGGGAGTTTTCGTGGAATTGATTTCAATTGCAAAAAAGTTAAATTGCATAAGACGAGGGAAGATTATTTGTAAATTTTCAATAAAAAGACATCTAGCTTGGGTTATAATGATCTCTCCCTATCCAAAAAATTTATTCATTGAGCTATTGCCATTTTTCTATATGCAACCTTCACCTAACCAATTTAATTACTTGATATAACTTGATATAACTAAATTGTCACAAGGTTCTTGTTGTTCTAATCCATTTATACACAGTTAAGCACATGCATAATTGAATTTTCCAATAACATTAAGATTAAGAGATTCTTAGATAGAATGCTTAATTTTCATGTGTCTAATTGACATTCATTAGGTTCAATTTTATATTGGTTAAAATAATGCTATAATATAATATCAGTTAAACTTGCTTTATGTTCTATGTTTTCATATAATATATATCATGATATTTTGTATTGTTTGAATCTCTCACCTTATTAAAACAAGAAAATGAAAATTTATGTTATTACTTAATTTTATCTATATTAGGTTTTTTTTTTCATTTTCAAATGTTCTTCTAAGACAAAATTTGAAACAGAAAATAAAAATTATCCTATAAGATATTTAGTTTCCATTTGGAAACTTTCTTGTTTCTTTTTTATTTAATTTAAGATTAACAATTAATTCGATCATTCTTAATTATAAAAAAAAATGAGTCATTAACTAAAGTTCGATTTTTTTTATATAAAAAAAAACTATATATTTTAGATTTTAAGAATGGTAAGTTTTCAAAAACTTGATTTTTAAAATAATGCTAATCAAAATAGATTAAAAAAATAAGTTAACCTAAGCTATTGCTTCTCTAACTAAATCTTATCAAATTGTCACAAGTCAAACATTCAATGTAAAGTAGAAGTTATACATTTTTCATGCACGGTCAGAACATATAACAAAATATCATTCAAATATAGAATTGAAACCAAATATTACATCAAACAAGTTCAAACTCTCATAAATTCAAAGGAACAAAAGGAAGATTTCTAAAAATCCAAACTAGAATAAGTACCTTAGCCTCCCATCCTCATGTCACTTATAAGAAAGTGTTCAGAAACCAAACTGGATTGAAAGATGTCAGAATATAGAAGAGAAACAGTTGGAATCAAAGAAAGGGTTGGTTGACTGCGGAAAATAGCATTAATAAATTTGTCGTGGCATTGGATGGTTTTCGGGTGTGCATGCAAATAGTTTAGAGTGTCGGGACACTCTAGGACGATGTAGTGGGGTTTTTGCAGATCTATCTTTTGTGTCGTGGGGCGCCACAGTGTTTCAAAACATAAACCAAAAGGCTTCTTTTCTTCAGCATTTGTTTCGATTACGTTGATGTCGAATGACCTCATACTTGCCCAAATTAGTTCTAAATCGACATTGACTCCAAAACCTACCTTTGAATTGCTAAACAACAATAAAATAATCAATGAAGAATGTAAAATCATGGATCAAGCTTAAATTAAACAGAAATAGATAGCGTATTTTCGACGATATCATATATCTCTAGAACTCAGATGTGTACACTATCTAATACTAATGATAATGATCTTTGTTGTTGGTCATTTAGCTAGATTGTTTGAGTGAGCTAGGGGTTTTTTTAAGGTATACAATATATGGAGTTAGTAAAAATTATTATTAATTAGGAGAAGAAAATAACATCACAAAGTTTTTCAATAATTCTTCCTTCACTCAAGCATTTGGGTTACAGTGGGACAATGACTAGAGACAACCTAGACTACACATGATCTCATGCATCTCATTTTCAATAGAAAGTAGAAAAAATATTTTAAAAATATTTAAATAAAAATTGTCACGTGATAGATTTCTTTTTCTTTTCTACTTTACACAATAGTACATTGCAAGTTTTTTAAAAAAGAAATAATTTTATCAAGATTTGAAGGGTGTGTTTGAATTATTTGAAAAATAATTATTTTAAAAAAATTGAGGTGTTCGGTAACATTTCAAAATACATTTTAAAAAAATGAGACAAGAAAACACTCACAACAAAATTTTGAGAATATGGGTTTTTAAATAAAAATATATATATAAGCATTTTTTAATAAAACATGTACATGTTAAATTTTTAACTCATTTTAAAAAAAGTGTTTAAAAAAATATATTCTTGAAAAATATGTATAATTATTTATTTATGATGTGATAGCAGTGAAAGCTTCGACCATCTCCTGTTTGAGTGCAAAACGGTTAAAGTCCTTTGGAAGAAATTGTTTATTGAGTTAGGGAAACCTCCAAGCACCAACATTTTTACTACTCTATGCAACACCATCTCACAGATGAAACAAAATTGCAGAAGAAACATAATTAGGTTCAATGCCATCGTTAGCCTTTTTTGGACGGTTTGGAAAGAAAGGAACAACAGAATTTTCTCGAAAAAATATAATTCAAATGTTAATTTATGAAAAAATGTCTGTTACTTAGTCGGAGTTTGGTATAGACGTCACAACTCTTGTAAACAGTATGACGCAGCTACTATTTCTCTTAACTTTAGAGCTTTGGTAGATTATGTTGATGTTAAGCTACCCTCTAGCCTCTTAACCTTGTATCCCATCTCTTCGTTAATAGAAATTGCCCACCATCCTAATTCCCGACTTAGTTGGAAAGGTTCATTTTCACTTCAAAAAAAATCCAAGCCCGCCCCAAAAGTTCTCTTACTTGTAATTTAAAAATTTGTAGAATATCCATTCTGTGAAATTAAAATCTATATTAATTCAGAAGAAAGTGACATTTACAAAGGTTCAATAATTAATTGTTGAAGCCCAAAATTTTACATCATCAATAGATCCAAAACCAAAACTATGGTCATTTTATAATGTCGTTACTTTAACATTATATACGAGGACAAAAAAATTTGTTTTTGATTAAACTGTTGTCGATAACTCAGATTTACGAATATTTCAAAAAAGAATCATGGATGTTAAGAAAATTTATAAAAAGACTATGATCTTTTTTTAAGTTTAGAAGAAAAAGTTATTTAAGTAATAGACTTTAAATATAAATAAATAATTAGAAGTAAAATATGATTAGCAATAAACTAATAGATAATAGTGAAGAGAGAAAAATGAATATGTCATTGATAAAGTCTTTTAGTCATACAAATAAGAATGTCTAATACAATGTTTAATGTATACAAGATGAGTATCATACTTGTATAACATTAGCATAATTTATTTGATAGTAACAATTTTGCTTCCAAAGTATGTTCAAAATTTATATGGGCATATTTCATGCACAAGCTCAATGAGTGTTCGAATAGAAGGATACCATGGATCAAAACAAAACAAAAAAAATCAAATGCTTATCTAGAAATATGAAAACCATGGAAGTAAGAAAATGGTAAGAAAAAAAGCTCAAAAAACCATGGAAGGAAGAAAATGGTAAGAAAAAAACTCAATTTTTAAGAAGCGTTGTTTTCAAATATAACAAAATGAACTAGAATATTTACAACTATAACAAAATATTATTGATAAATGTTGATAGATACTAATAGACTACTATCATCTATCACTATTAGATGTCGATACTGGTTTTTTCTTCTGAGACGACGATGGCCATCCCATCTGTGCAACCTTTTTCTTCATCTGCGGCCTATATTATTGCTCCCCACCCCGATTTATGTATTGTCACCTAATTCCAATCAACCACCACCGCTTTTGTCATCAAATGTGTTTAACCTACCACCCATTGACCCAAGTTAATTATCATCTCGATGTTAAAAATCCTCAAATTCATCAACATTTAAGGTTGATGAATCTTCAGCAAATGTCAACCCTAACGTGCAAGCTTCCTCGGGAATAGCTCAACAGTAATTGGAAGTGCTTTGACAACATATAGCAGCACTTGAGGCTACCTTAGGGACGACATCCAATATTTTTGTATTGATATATTCTGAGAATTCGGTAAACTCGTTTCCTAATTTATCCTCTTCTTATGTGACTAATACAGTGGCTCAGTCTTTAGTGTATCATCTTTCGAAGGAAAAGTTGAATGGCAAAAATTATTTCTCATGGTCTCAGTCAGTGAAGATGGTCCTTGAAGGACGACATAAATTTAGTTTTCTGATAGGGGAAATACCTCACCCCTTATTGGGCGACCCACAGAAATTATACTAGAAGGTAGTGGACTCTATTCTTTGGTTCATATTGATCAATAATATGAAAACTCAGATAGGCAAGCCGTTACTATTTGCTGCAACAACCAAAGATATTTGGGACAGGCCCAGATACTTTACTCCAAACATCAGAATGCCTCTTGCCTATACACACTGAGGAAGCAAGTTCATGAATGCAAGGAAGGAATCATGGATGTCACATCCTTTTTTAGTGAGCTTTCTCTTATCTGGAAGAAAATGGATCTATGTAGAGAACTAGTCTTGCATGATCCCACTAATGGTGTGCAGTACTCTAGAATTGACTTTCTTACTGGTCTTAATCCTAAGTTTGATGTAGTTCAAAGGCGTATACTAGGCCAGAGACTGATTCCCTCCCTAATGGAAGTTTATTCTGAAATCCTCCTCAAGGAAGATCGCACAAGTGCTATGAGTATTTCTGTAACTCTTACTAATTACTCCGCTGCTTTTAGTGCAAGGTCCTCTAACAATGGTAGTGACAACCATAATAGAAAACCAATTCCTGTCTATGGACATTGCAAAAAACAATTGCATACCAAATAACAGTGTTAGATGTTACATGGTTGCCCTCTAGAAGGTAAGAAACGACGTTCTCCCAACGACAAACAGAACACATGGTGGGTGTATGTGAGTGAGTCTGCTAGACCTTCTCAAAAATCTAATCCACACAGAAACCAGATCGATCCCAGTCCTGTTGTTGTAGGTACTATTGTCCAATCAGGTATACCTCACTCCTTCGGTCTAATGTTAATGAGAAGAACCCATGGATTATGGATCCTGGTGTCATAGATCATTTAACTAGATCCTCTGAAAATTTGCATCTCATATTCCTTGTAATGGCAACGAGACAATTAGAATTGCAGATGACTCCTTGGTCCTTATTGCTGGAAAGGGAAAGATTTTTCTCTGTGCAGGGCTCTCCTTACATAATGTCTTGCATGTGCCTAGACTTTCTTATAATTTGCTTTCAATAAGCAAGATTACTCATAAGTTAAATTGCAAAGTAATATTCTTACCTGATTATGTCTATTTTCAAGACTTGAGTTCGGGAAAGATGATTGGCATTGTTCGATAGGAGACTTTACCTCCTTGATGACAATATCTCTTCTAGTAGCATTTCTAGCACTAGTCTTTTATCTTCCTATTTCACTACTTTTGAACAAGACTGTATGTTGTGGCATTTTTGTTTAGGCTACCCTAATTTCCAATATGTGAAATATTTATTTCTACATCTCTTCTATAAAATTGATGTGTCTACCTTAAATCTTGTGATGTATGTATTCAGGCCAAACAACATTGAGTTTCTTTTTCTTCACAATCATACATACCAACATAACCCTTCACTCTTGTTCATAGTGATGTCTAGGGACCATCCAAGATAACAGCCTCATCTGGAAAATGGTGGTTTGCAACCTTCATTGATAATCATACCCGTCGTACCTAGATCTACCTTATCACCGATAAATCTGAGGATTCCTCTCTTTTTAAAACTTTCTATCATACATTTGAAACATAATTCCATAAAAATTGCTATTCTTGAAAGTGATAATGGCCAAGAATTCCAAACCTATAACCTTAGTGAATTTCTAGCCTCCCAGGGGATTGTTCATCAGAATTCATGTGCCTACACTCCTTAACAAAATGAAGTGGTCGAGTGAAAAACTGTCACCTTCTGAAAGTAGCCCAATCCCTTATGCTATCTACGTCCCTTCCTTCATACTTGTGGGGAGATGTTATTCTTACAGCAACTCATTTAATCAATAGAATGTCTTCTCGTATTCTCCACCTTTAGACTCCCTTAGATTGTCTTAAGAAGTACTACTCTTTTATTGGGATCACTACAAGAACTACCAGTTACGATAGCATAAAAAAATGCTATTGTAGATTTTTGATAGCGTTTTCAAAATGTTGTAATAGTCGATGTTATTAAAAGTCCATGACTTTCCATAGCGTTTTTACAACGCTATGCAAAACGCTATAATATGTCTTTATTGATAGAACATATATGATGCTATAAATGCTTTTTATAACGTGAAAAAAAACCATTATTAAAAATTGGATAGCACTTTTTATTGCGTTGGAAAAACTGTTATCAAAATGTTTCAATAGCGTTTTCAATTACATTGGAAAAATGCTATAAAAGACATTTTATAGCGTTTTTTATTGCATTCGAAAAGCGTTATCAAAACATTTCAATTGCTATTTTAATAACATTGAAAATGAAAAGGCGCTATCAAAATGTTTCAATTACGTTTTAATAACATTAAAAAAATGTTATAGAAGACTTTTTGTAGCGTGTTTTATTGCGTTCGAAAAAGCATTATCAAAACCATTCAAAGCATTCTCTATCACGAGTAATATCAAAGTGTAAGAAAGTTTGAAACTCAAAACTAGTTTTAAAAACTCGTTTTTGTTATCGAAATTTAATGATGATTAAGAATTGAAAGGTTAGTCACCTTTAAGAAATATGGATATATATATGAAAACAATGGGAACAAGAACATCACGAAACAAAATTTACTTTGAATAAGCTAAAACAAAACTGCTTTATGCTAATGGCCAAAATCAGAAACTAAGAAACAATTCAACTCCATAAGTTTGGTATCCAAAATTTAGAAGCATACTGAGAAAATTGTACTGTTCAAGCAGTTCAAAGATAAAACAAAAAAAAGACTATCAAAATAAAGCAAAAGTTCAAGTAGGAGAAAATTTGAATAGCCACCCTTGAGATCATTAACCACATCGTATGAAATGGGAGTGTCACAGTCTCCATTAAAGCACCTTCAACCATGAACCCTAGTTTGGGGCCTTCGTGTTGCCTCTTGATGCAGATGACTGCAGCTTTGGCCTTGGCTTCAGCCTTCAGTTCATCATTCTTCACCTTCTTCAAGTGAAATTCCTCGATGCATCGAGAAGGTTGCACGTGCTCGACTCCAACATGAATTCTCTTCTTAATAATTTTGCTCCCGACCTAGAAAAAACCATCAAACTAACAAAGTTTAATAAGAAAGATAGAGTCCAAAAACTAATTAAGATTTTATAAAAATCAAACACAATCTATTACCTTAAATCACCAGATTCACATACATTCAAAAAACTAGAACAGATGTTAAAAAAGAATCCCGAACCTACTTGTCGATCTCGACGCCAATGGCATGCTTTGTAACATTTCATAAGCGACCTGTGCGACCATGGTAAAATTTATGAGGCATATCCTTGTGGACGGCGCAGTTCACCTTGATATCGATATAATCGCCAACTTTGTATGTCCTCACTCAAGTAGGTAGTCAAAGCACAAAGTTGGCCTAAAAATTGTTTAAAATACACATAAAAGTATATTTTTGAGTGACTTCCAAACACTTTAAAATAACTTACTTTCTAAATTTAATACTTGAAAATGTAATCCAAACACATCAATAGTCTAGAAAAATAAAACACCAGAAAATATTTTAATAAAATTAGGGGCAGCTACAAATATAACTATAATACCTAAAGTAACAATAAATATTCAACTGAAACAAAAACCAGGAAATCAGAGTCCATTATTTCTCCAGGAAAATTCAAAAACTACCCCATATAATCACAATCACATTCAAAAGATAAACCCCCTATTAACAGAAGCTTAAGAACTTCTTTTCCTTTGCATACACATTTTACCACTACAAAAATCCAATCAAAATAAGAACAAACACTTATTCCAATCAAGTTCGTCAAAGAGAAAAAAAAAAAAACCTTCCCACTTCAGCAAAGAGCCACAAAATCAAACACTACATCAGAAAAGAAATAAAATATCTCAAGTAATCCGTCTAATAACCATTGTAATATAAACTGTCTTTATCAGAAGATAGTCTTAATATATGTTACATATCACTCACCATGAATGACAAGGTAATACATTAACTCAAACTTTAACTAGTAAGAATCCTTTAACAATTCAAGATATCGGCTAAAGCATTGCTACATATTTTTATAAAGCATTATATTATTCATATTTTATACCAACACTTTTTTTCACTACAAGAAATAAGATTTTTCTCGACATAGCAATACGTCGCCGAAAACCCTAACCAACGATGGGGAAGGTTACTGTGACGTCATGAGCGACGTCGGCAGGCACGTCAGGAAAAGCACGTCGGAGATACTTTCCCCCATGCAGCTCACATCAACGATGGAGAAAATTTCCCCAACGCATGATGCAGCACGTTGCAGATGGCTTTTGCGACGCTGCGTCGCAAAAGCCTTCTGCGATGCTGTGTCGCGGAAGGCTTTAAATATATATTTTTTAATTAATTATTTTATTTAATTCATTATTTTTGGAGAACAAAATTGGATAGAAGAAGGGATGGAGATGCACGATTCAGAGAAGGGAAAGAGAGAAAGTATAAAGAATGAGAGAGGGA
>JBBPDI010000003.1:7814753-7828230 GCA_037974545.1 Cucumis variabilis
TATTGAACATCCTGTAGCTCATGTTCATACACAAAATGGTTTGGCAGAATCATTTATCAAGCATTTACAATTGATTGTCAGACCATTACTTCTGAGAGCAAAGCTTCCTTTATCTGTATGGGTTCATGCTATTCTGCATGCAGCATCACTAATACGCATAAGATCGACATCTTATCATAAGTACTCCCTGGTACAATTAGCTTATGGCCAGAAGCCAAATATTTCTCATTTGTGAATTTTTGGTTGTGTAGTATATGTTTCAATTTCCCCACCATAACGTACTAAAATGAGACCTCAAAGAAGGTTAGGAATATATGTTGGATTTGAATCCCCGTCAATTATTTGATATTTTGAAACCCTGACGGGTAATGTATTTATTGCACGATTTGCTGATTGTCATTTTAATGAGACAACTTTTCCAACATTAGGAGGAGGAATTAAGAAGTTGAAAAATGAAATTGCCTGAAATGTATCATTATTGTCTCATTTAAATCCTCGTATAAGGCAATGTGAACTAGAAGTTCTAAAAATAATTCATTTACAAAGTGTAGCAAACCAAATGTCAGATGCATTTACAGATACTAAAAAAGTGATCAAGTCATATGTTCCAGCTGCAAATGCTCCATCTAAAATTGAAATCCCAATTCAACAAGTTGTTGAATCCGTGTTGCAGCAAAAGCATGGTAGATCAATAGGTTTAAAGGATAAAAATTCTCGAAAAAGAAAAGTGATTAATAGTTGAAATGACTTAATCGACAATAGAAACATTCAAGAAAAAGTTTTGGACATAACTACTAGTAAAAATGTTGAAGAGACTCAAGTAGATAACAATAAGATCTCGATAAGTTATACCATGACAGAAAAAAGATGGAATAGAACTGATGTAGTTGTGGACAACATTTTTGCGTATAATGTTGCACATAATATCATTCATGAAAATGAGGATTCTGAACCAAAATCTGTTAATGAATGTTGTAATAGAAAGGATTTGCCTAAGTGGAAAGAAGTCATCCAACCAGAATTGAACTCACTTTCGAAACGTGAAGTTTTTGGACCGGTAGTTCATACACCTAAAGGTGTATAACCTGTGGAATTTAAATGGGTATTTGTGCGTAAAAGAAATGAAAATAATGAGATCACTAGATATAAAGCACGACTTGTTGCACAAAGATTTTCTCAAAGATTGGGCATTGATTATGAGGAAACATATTCTCCTGTAGTGGATGCTATTATATTAAGATATTTAATTACTCTGACTCTATGTGAAACGCTTGATATGCATCTTATGGATGTAGTTACAGCATATATGTATGGATCTTTGGAAAATGAAATCTATATGAAAATCCCTAAGGGATTTAGGATACCTGAATCATATAATTCAAAATCTAGAGAATTATATTCAATCAAATTACAAAGATCATTGTATGGATTGAAATAATCAGGAAAAATGTGGTACAATCGCTTAAGTGAATATTTATTGAAAGAAGGTTATCAAAATAACTCAATTTGTCCATGTGTTTTTATTAAGAAATCACAACCAGGATTTGCTATTATAGTTGTATATGTTGCTGATTTAAATATAATTGAAACTCCTGAAGAGCTTTCAAAGTCAATAGAATATCTCAAAAAGGAATTTTAGATGAAAGATCTTGGCAAAATAAAATTTTGTCTTGGCTTGCAAATCGAGCATTTAGCCGATGAAATTTTTATTTATCAATCGATATATACAGAAAAGATTTTTAAAAGATTCTACATGGACAAATCACACCCATTGAACATTCCAATAGTGGTTCAATCACTAGATGTGAAAAATGACATCTTTCGACCACGAGAAGATAATGAAGAATTACTTAGTCCACCTTAGTGCAATAGGTGCACTAATGTATCTTGCTAATAACACGAGACCAAATATTGCATGTTCAGTAAATTTATTAGCAAGATATAGTTCTTCTCCAACAAAAAGACATTGGAGTGGAGTTAAGCAGATACTTCGTTATCTTCGAGAGACGATTGATATGAGTTTGTTTTATTCAAACAAATTAAAATTTGATCTAGTTGGTTTTATAAATGTTGGATATGTATCTGACTCACACAAAACAAGATCTCAAACAGGTTATTTGTTTACATGTGGAGGAACTGCTATATCTTGGCGATCTATAAAGCAAACCATTACGGTCACTTTATCAAATCATACAAAAATTCTTGCAATTCATGAAACTAGTAGAGAATGTGTATGGTTGAGGTCAATGACTTATCATATTCAAGAAACATGTGGTTTGTCTTTCAAGAAAAATCTACCAATAGTATTATTTGAGGACAATACTACATGTATAGCACAGATTAAAGGAGGGTATATAAAAGAAGATAGAACAAGCATATCTCACCAAAACTCTTCTACACACATGACCTTGAAGAAAATGGTGACATCAGTGTTCAACAAATTTCTTCAAAGAACAACTTGGTGGACTTATTCACAAAGGCATTATCCACATCAACATTTAAAATGTTAGTGGACAACATTGGAATGCGATGACTCAGAACTTAAGTGATGTATTCATAAGGGGGAGTAGATATATTGCCTTTAAGGAATAGAAACATTGCACTCTTTTTCCCTTGATTATGGTTTTTCCCATTGAGTTTTTCTAGCAAGGTTTTTAATGAGGCAGTTATTAATATATAAAATGATGTACTATTTTTCCTTCACTAGGATTTTTTTTCCATTTGATTTTTTCCTAGTAAGGTTTTAAAGAGACATTTACTTTATATAATATGAATATCTAAGGGGGAGTATTGTAAATATAATTATATAGATATCCATAACCTACAATATGTTACCAATCTTTCTATAACTCTCCCTTTATTCCATGTTGTAACTTTCATCTTAATTAGTTTCATAGATCCATACCATGACACGTCCTATAAATAAAGGTATGTGATGCCTTTGTTAGACACACCACAGTTGAATTCAATTGTTTTCTACTTCCTCCATTCCCTATTTCTTCTCTTTGGTTGTTTCATTCTCCTTATTTAGCTTTTTTGTTCTTGTTTTATAACAAACAACAATTTTTTACATAGGTTAGTTGAAGAAACTTATTGAGGACTAGAGTCTTGTATTTTTTAGTTACAAAAAATGCTTACTTATTCTTGGAGAAAAGTTTGCAATATTGTACTTTGCAATTAGAATCCATATATTTTTGGAGGCAATTGTCAATTCATGACCGTCGACTCTCGGGTGATCTCGGTAACAACAACAATGACATATATAGTTTTATGCTATAAAAATATATACTTTTTGTCCTTGTAATTTTCAAATTACATATTATCAGGTAACTATTTTGTATTTTTTTTTTCTACCTCTCAAGTTCTTCATTTGTTATTCATTTTCTTTAATAGTAAAAGCCAACTTATATTTTAAAAAGTTTAGAAACTTCTGCTTTTTTTCAAAAAAAAATTGGTTAATAATTCAATTATTATATTAAAAAATTAAATTATTATAAAATTAAGAAAAAATAGATTTGAAGTTAAAACTTATAACTTAGGTTTTTTAAGTTTTGAGTTACTTCAAATTTATATCTCTTAAAGATTCACATTTAAAATTAAATAGTCAATCTTATTGATATTAGGGTTGATTAATTAATTTAAAATAATTATGAAGTAAATTTTAAGTTTTAATTTTAATCGGAATAAAAGATAAACTTTTATAATTTATTGTTTTATAATATTAATTTATAATTAATTGATTTTTAGTTTAAGTTTTTAAAATGTTATGTCCATAAACATTGCTTTCACTTTTGAATTTTTAGTTTTTTTTGCTCTCATCCCATATTAATATATTGAAAACTCAAATCAAATTTTTAAAACTCAAAATAAATTTTTTTTCAAAAAATTCTTATAGTTTAACAAGAAATTAAAAAGTTTTATTTAAGTACAATTTGTTTTTATAAAAAGGAAAATTATTATAAATAGTACTGTTGAAATATTTAAAAATAATATATCAAAAACTTTATATTTATCTTGATAAATTTATCATTAATAAAATATAAATTTTTGTTATATTTCGTAAATAATTTTTTATATTTAAAATTACCCTTTAAAAAAAGATTAACGTGAAAATAAGTAGAAATTTAATAAATAAAAAACTAAAATCAAATAATTGCCTCACCTAAAGTAATAAATAAATAGGGTCTAAATTGTGGAATTGTTGAAAAGCAATGAATTAAGAAATCATTTGGTCATCATATGAAATATGAGTATGATGATGGTCTTGGATGAATGATTCAGTGCCACATCATACGATAAATTTGAGATGAAAACCCACACGTCTCTACTAATTGTCCTTCTAATTCAATTAATTTTCACTATTAGTCCACTAATATTCCTTACAAAAGATTATCAACTAATTTTAGTTTAATATATAGTAGTAAAAATGAAAATAGGGTCTGTATTATTAATCTTGAAATAGTAAAGGGTCGTCTCTTTCTTTAACTCATCAATTTCAACAAAATCAAGTTTGACATAAAAATAAGTTTAAGTGGCATACAAACTAACAAAGTGAGTGAATTCACGTAGTTGTAATTGTCAGTTATGAGGTTAGTTCTTCATTCTTATAATCAAAAAATACAAAGTAGTCCTTGGATATATTTTTTTAAATTCAAAGTTACCAACTAAAGAAAGATATAATATCTCTTTTTCTCTCAAATTTTATCAATTTCATATGACAGAATATTTTATTTTATAATTCATTAGATGTGTGTATAAGAACTTTATACAGTACTTGGAGCTTATAGTTTGTCATAGCGTGACAGATAAGTTTTCAAAAATCATTTTGTTACCATATTTATTATGTCTCTTTACCCAAGTTAAAATTAAATAATTTGTATTTCATATACTTGCTATTATAAATCAGCAATCTATTATAATGTACGGACTATAATAATTAATTTAGAACTTCCTAAAACAAAATTATATGGAAAACACAAATAAATAATGACTCCTTGCATATATAGAAAAATAAGGTTAAAATATTACAAAAATAGCAAAACTTAAAATTAATTGCAAATATAGCAAAATTTACCTGCAGACCATGTAAATGTCCAAAAACTCATTAAAGACACCAAAAAAATACTTGAGGCACGAAATTTTCAGTTTTTTAAGTCTATCACTAGTAAACTTCACTGCTACCACTGATAGAAGTCTATCACCTACTATCACTAATAGAAACCTATCTTTATAGACTGCTTTTATAAAAGTCTATAATTGATAAACTCTTTTTTTAAAAAAAAAAAACTAATTACAAATATAGTGAAATTTTCCTCTAACTCTTTAGTGATAAAAGATGTAAAAAAAACTCACTGGAGATGTGAATTTTTCACTTTTTTAAGTCTATCATTGATAGACATAGTAACAACCTATCAGTGATAGACTCTTTTTATAGAAATCTATTATTGATACCATATTGGCTATCTTCATCAATATTTTTGTATCACAAATAGGATTCCATCAAAGAAATATATCAATTTATTAGTGATAGCAAATTATCGTTGATATGCCTCTATTACTAATAGATATTTATAACCAATATTTTTGTATCACATATCTATTAGTGATAGCACAATATCAATGATATACTTTAAAAAGTGATAAAAAAAATTTATCAACTATAGAAACGTATCATTGAAAATATATTAGTGTGGTTCACGATTTGTTTTTATTTTCTATAAATGGTAAAAAAAAAGTATTAATGATGGTTCCAGTCTATAAGTGACTTGACTTGACGATTTGATGATGAAAATACACATATAGCCTTGAAAACATATAAGCATGATTCCCAATTTTTGTTTAGTTTTGATAATTTGTAGAAATTAGTCACTAATGCTTTTATCAATGATAAACTTGTATAATCGATAAATTTTCATTAATAGTAGAACCATATCTCAAAAAATATATTTAAAGTGATTTTTTTTGTGTGTGTTGTTCATTATTAAAGTATATCGATGATAGGTTTCTATAATTGGTAGACTATAAAAAATTGAATTTATTTTCATCAAAAGTAAGAAAAAAATCCATAGTTTATCTTTGTTTTTTTTGTATGTTGTTGATGAGTGTCTGTTAGTGTTAGAAGAAAATTGAATACATTTTCATGAAAAGTGAGAAAATGTTTTGTTCCATTGTATTTTTTTTTTCTTTTTGTTATATTGTTTAAAGTCTATCAGATAGATTTATATATTGCTGATAGACCAAAGAAAGTTGAATTAATTTTCATGAAAAGTAAGGACTTTTTTTTAATGTTTGATTAGTGTTTATCGATGATACACTTGAAGAAATTTTAAATATATTTTCATGAAAAGTGATAAACTGTATAATTTTTTTTCTTCTTTCGAGTCTATCGATGTTATGTTTATCACCAATGATTAGTATGGTTATCGATGATAGGTTTCTATTAATGATAGAGTAGAAGAAAGTTGAATATATATTTCATGAAAACTGTGAAAATGTGTAGTTTTTTTCTTTTTTTCTTTTTTGTTGTTGTTTATAGTCCGTTGGTGATGAGTTTTGATTAGTGATAAACTTGAAGAAGATTGAATTTTTATTTTAGAAATAAGAAAATGTATAGTTTCAATTATGCTTTTGTTGTGTATTTGATAGTGATAGATTTCGATTTCTATCCTTGGTAGATAGGAATAAAATTGAATTCATTTTCATGAAAGGTAAGAAAATCACGCTAGATTACTTTTCATGTGTAATCAAGACTATATTTGGAATAAACAAAAAATAATCAAAATGTTGGGAAAAGTTTACTGTATATTTGCAATTTATTTTTAAAATTGCTATATCATTAATTAATTCTTCTAAAAACGCTACTCATTGCAATTACCTTTAAAACAAGGGTATTTTAAGAATAAACAAAAAAAATTACTATATTTACAATTTGTTTTAAAAATTACAATATTTTTAATATATTTTATGTCAAAAAGGTAATCCATTATAAAAACTCAATAAATAAACAAAAAGTAAAATTACCATGTTAGTCTAAAACTAATTTGAGGTTTATATCTAATTCAAAAATTATAAAAAAATGTCTAATAAATACTTGAACTTTGAATTTTGTATCGAGTTTAACAGTTGCTACAAATTATTTGTTCTGTTAGATATATAAATTTGAATTTTACCTTTAATACCCTAAGTAAAAACTTCATCCATTTAAAAGATAAAATTTATGATTTAACATATAATTAAAGTATTAAAAAGACTATATTGATAAGGTTTTTTTTATTAACAGTTTTATTTTTTGTTTTTGAAAAAGTTAAAGTTTATTTATTTCTGTTCTTTATCAAAATTTGTAGGAGTTATCAAGAAGAATAACACATTGTGAGTTTTACTTTGGGAAAATAGAAAAATTAATTTTAAATTGTTAGAATAGAAAAAGATATAAATTTGAAAAATAAATAAATGAAACAATCTCTCAAATGCCCCTACTCAATTGAAAAATACAATGTTCACCTAAACCCCAAATACACTATAATTAAAATAACATATGCTACATAAAAATTTCTCCAAAAAACATAAAGATTATAAAAATTGTCATTAATGGGAAGCTCCACTTCATGCCTGCAAAATTTAAAATCTTTGCAAGTGATCATTTTTTTCTTGGACTTCGGCCGCTTACTTCCTTCTTTCATTTGAAATCCTAAAGAAAGTTTGAAAGCCATTTGAAACCATCTGTTCATCTTCTTACCAGATTTCTCCATAATCATATCTGAGCAATACGTGAATATTCCAAACCTCTTCCTCTTCTTCGGCCGCTTTACTTTACACTGTCTTCAAAAGAATTTCACAAGCCTTTACATTATATTCAGGTTAGAACCGTCTTCTGTTTCTCATATAAATTTTTGAACGAACTAGTAGTTTCTTCGATTTTAACCAGTTTTTTGACGACATTATAGTCCTTTAGTTGCCCTGTTGATTTGAAATTATTGTTTAGGCTTTGTTCATTCAAATTTCTTCTTCGAATATCGCCATGCACAACATGGTTAGGACTGTATTTTGGAAAAGTTTAATATCATCATTGTTGTTGCCTCTGTCATTTTAGAAGGTTCAAAAGAGAAGAATAGTTTGAATAAAAAATTGTTGTTTTTAATTATATGATATATATAGAGCTAACAATCGATTTGTTTTTATATTTTTTATTATTATTATAAAATAAAATGTACAACAGTTATGTCCTCCATTTTAGGAGCAAAAAAAGGGATTGCTTTGTATTATTTGTTTCTAATGATGAAGCTAGAAGGGGGAAGGAGAAACGCGAAGAAGCAACAAATTACGGTCTTCTGGATACACTGGTTCAAAAAAACCATTGTCAACAGGGGTCCAAACTCTTTCAAGCTCTTCAGATGAGGTATTCATATATATTTTTTCGAGGATTTTTCTAAGTATAATAAAGTTGTACATTGTTATAACTTAGTGTATGGTTCATTATAAAATATAACAGAACAACAATGGTCAAAAGGTCAGGAAGCAAGAAAGAACTTCTACAAGTATCAAATAAGAGGGGGAATGAAATTCTCTCCAAAGAAAGAACTAACAATACAGAAAAAACCAAGAGTAAAAAGCATAGTAAACGTGCTTATTAACCTTTATGTTCTATTTTCTAATGAATACTTAGAGATTTTTTGAAATTGTGCGTTGTCTAGGTTTCAATAAGTCGAATAAAGAGAGCGAAATGTATAGAAGAAAGTGAAGAAGAAATTAAAGACAAGGTAAGTGTTGCAGCTTATTGTAATCCAATTAATAAACATGAACCAATTTGTCTAATTTAATAATCAAAACAGGGTAGCAGGAAAAGACTGAAAGTCTGAAAGACAAAAAAAGGAGAAGACGATATAGATGAAGAATGGTAAGTGGAGACCACAGAGAACAAAGAATCAAGATCATCAACGAAAGAGATGAGTGAAAAAAGTGAGCAATCCATGAACAATAAGAAAAGCAAAAGAATACAAAAAAGGGAAAGAAGGTAAGTGTATAGAAATTAGATAAGTGCAACCTCTTTATCTTAATGTATTTTAGCTATACCTGTAACAATATTGTAAAATAGGTGAAAACTGCAACGAAGAAAACAAAAGCAAAAGAAGACAGAAGAAGAAAAAGAAAGGCACTGATGAAGGAAGAAAAGTCTAAGATATATATGATGTTGTACTGTATTTTATATGATACGAGTCTTTGGATTTTGTTGTATATAGGATAATTGTGATTTATGTTTTATTTTTTATGGAACAGTCTGAAAATAGTATACAATAATAATGTATTTGTATTACGTTTTATGTTATGATTAATTATTGATTTTGATACATTGAGTTTCGTAGTATATAGATTTAGAATACATTGTATTTGTGATAGTGTGTTAAGCATTATGCAATCATTTTAGGAATATATAAAATGGTTTACTGTAATTACATTGTATTTGTAGATTCTGGAACATGCAAACTTATAAATTGGGTTTTACTATGGTGTATTTCATTATTGTGATTGTCATTAACCTAAAGATGACTACTCATCACTAATAGGAGTCAGTATACTTGATGTTCCATCAACGGAGGAACGAACCTTTGAAAATAAACCTCCAAACAAAAAGCAACATATATAATAGATAAGATCAAAGAAAACCTTAGGGAAAGATTGATAGCTAGATTTAGTGAAGGGGTATTCAGCCACTTTTTGAAATTTTTTCATAACAAACTAGTCATCCCAACTATTGTTGTACCTCATTCAACGTATGTGCAAGCGCAAATCAACCACCCAACTACATTTCTTGATAGAGGGTAGGGTACTTAAATTTTGACTGAGAGAATTTGCCTTAATTACAGGACTAAACTGTCAGGAAATATTTGATGTTAATAAAGAGGATATAAAGGGTGGAGGTCGGCTGAAAAGGGTTTATATCAAGACACTAAAATCTAGCAAGACATTATTTGAACACTATGTTCAATATAAGCATGGCTAGAACGGATGACGATAGGATAAGAATGGCCAAAATATACATTCTAGAGAGCTTTCTACTCCCACGACAAGAATCTTTGAGTATAGAGTGGGATCATGTTTGATGGTAGACGATGATGAATTATTTGATAGGTATCCTTGGGGGAGGGTTGCTTTTGGCTGTCACTAGTAAAGGGCAAACGGGGATATCCATGGAAGGGTTCATTTTTTCGATTCTAGTTTGGGCTTACGAGGTAATCCCAACCTTGAGTATGCCACCAAACTTCTTTGCAACAAGGATATCAAATGAAGTCCTTCGAATAATAAATTGGACAGCAGACACACATCCTAAATGAAGGGACCTACAACAGAAGGTGTTTAATTCGCCAATGGTATGCAACTCCTTTTACACCAGTTTTTATGTGTAGATAATCACTTATAATTATAACATATTTTTTTTCTTCTTGAAATAGCTTGAACTATCCCCCATGCTCACTACACCTAACAAAGTGAGCAGACCATACTTTGCACCATTCCATCATGCAAAAAAAATAATTCTCTAAGAGGCAGAAGAGGAGTTTACAAAGGGCCAACAAGTTGACCGTGTAGCTCACGTGTCGCTGAGTATACCCTCTACAAGCCAGCTTGATGGACTAGTCAAGGCTATTGAAAATATTAAACAAAGCTAGAAGAGGATGGAAAAAAGTATGGAGGATATGATTGGATTCTTCAAGTCTGTGGAGGAGAAAATGGATAAAAAGTTTGAACAATTACATAACAAAGTAAACAACATTCTTGAAGACATCAAAAGAAAGCAACATGCTTCTTCAAGTGCCCAAAAGACAAACGAATATATGGTAAGTATAAGACTTAAACTAAAAGTTACTTCTTTGATTATGTGTACATGAAATAAACTTTAAAAATACATTGTATTTGTAATTCATAGAGCAAGGTATTTTGAGAAGCACCTTGATAAGGTAGAGGAGGGCAAAGAAGAAGAGGACGAAAAAGAAGATAAAGCTGCAAACCTGAACATGGAATCGATCAATCAGAAAGGACTTTGGAAAAAAGGATGACAATGACGACAGTGAGGGAAGGAGAGACATGGCTGGAAGTGGGAGCCAAGGCTTTAGAGGGCCAGCTGGTGGACAAACAACATCGAAAAAATCAGAAATAATACCTTCCAAAAATAGATGAGATAAAGAGCAAGCACTATATAAGGTAATTTATAAAGTAAATTATACTGCATCCTATTGAAACTGTTTAGAACACATGTTTGAAACTAAACTATGTACATAACTATAATAAGTCACAGAGGATGCTGATGAAGAAATAAACGAGCTGATCAGGTCAATTGATGAAAATATTATATATGATGAAATAAACAAAAAGAAAGAAGACAAAGTACAAATGGTATAGTGAATGACTGATTCTTTATGGATTATGAATTATTATTACATTGTATTTCCGACTCTGATTGCATTAGGTATGTTATACTATCATCAAAATTATGTATATCTTTTTGTTGTGAAATATTTCTATCTGTTTATTATCTTCAATAACTATATATTTCTATAAACTATATAATTGATATTTATATAATTTGTGATTCGATCACTTAATTGATTGGTTGATTATAGTGTATGTGTAAGTGATACATACACCATAATGGAATATGTATATGTTTATTAGCATCAGTTATGAAATATAGTGTATTTGGGATGAATGGAGTATGTATATGTTTGAATACTTTAAATACAAGATTTAACATGCATTTGATGACGAATGAAAAATCATATATTATACAGGCTTATTATGTAGGTTATATTGGGATCAATTGTATCTATACAAGCTTATTATGAGAAATGGTATCTAACTAATAACATCAGTGACTTGTAATCTTTACAAACTATGTAATTGAATCCTATTACTTTTATGGTTTGAGTACTCAATTGATGAGCTAAGTAATGCATTTACAAAATATTACTATGCTCAGGGTCAATCCTCCTTGAGTTCAACAGAAAGCATAGTGAAAAAAGTGCACCCAAACTTTGGAAGGAAAAAGAAAGACAACAAATGGCAAATGTATTAAGATAAATAATATGAACGTCGGGTTCACAACTTCGAGCATGGTACATTTAAACTTTCTTGTGCTACTGACTTATAAGTTAAAAGAAATTTTCCAAGTGAGGACAGACTCTCAAATATAGACAAAAATAATCCAACAACAAAAGGTTATATTAAAATACGTAAGAATACCTTGTATTACAAAATGCCTAATTATACTGTGTAAGTTATAAATCGTACCTTATTAATGCAGTACACTTTTTTAGTTGAACACAACTAAGAAAGAGGTTATAGAGATGACAGAGGATAGGAAAAAATGATTAAAGATTAAGTCGACAACGAAGGAAATAAGGATAGATGCAGCAAGAGAGAAAACAGGCACATCATCAAACAACGAGAAAGAGGACGCATATCCAGACATGCCATCATTTGATTTGCATCTGAGTCAAGCTTGATAATTAATTATTAAACTTTTATGTTATGGGCTCTTCAATTTATGAAATGATCTTTTGTTTTGTTAGTTTATTTACATTGGAACTATATTCCTTTATTTAACCAAAATATATTATTATTTTTAGATACGTGAATCTTAAAATACACTATATTTGTTATTCAAGTCATTAAAATTTGAATAAAAAATATGGATGTACTTCGCAATGGTTAAATCTGAAATCCATGTCTATAAAACATGATTATTCAAAATACCCAATATATTCGATTTACACAGTTAAAGAATATATGTCATGACCTCCATATTATGACAACCTCAATGTATCTAGTTTGAAAGTTACAATACTTAAGTTTAAAATAGACAACATACAATATAGTATGTCTTCAAATTGAATATGCTCAGGTAACCATAAAATATAATAAATATTTTGTATGTTAATTAAAAAGGATAAATTTTATAGGAACCAATCATTCAAGTTCAATTTACAAAATAAATAAAAAATCAAGTGATAAAAGAATTGTAACTAATAGTTATAGAAATCACTGAATAGTAACTTATTGTTGAATGAGTTTTTTACAAGACTTACAATTGTGACCTCGTTGTCCACACTTGCTGAAACAAACAATCGACTTCTTCTCTAAAAAATACAAAAATCTCTTCTTTTTAGGCCTTCAGCTAGACGTCTAACCTGTGGCAGAAGAAGTCCATCATTGCCGCCTTGGTAGATTTCTCTAATTTTCTCTACACTACCAATAGGATGTGTTGCCTTCTTATACAAGTTTATCAGCTTTGAAACATAATAAAACTTATTAGTGTACGTATGCAAATTAGGATTCCTTGTAGAAAGGACAATACATGCATGTGAGCAAGGGATCAAATCAAGGTCCCATTTACGACATGAGCACGTGAAGACCAAAATTTGTTCCTTACAATGGTGGACTTCAAATTCATGTTGATCTACAAGATATATCTGTCAAATTGTTAAAT
>JBBPDI010000003.1:7828330-7840330 GCA_037974545.1 Cucumis variabilis
ATTTGGAGATAAGAAAAGTATATTTTACATGTTTTACTCACTTAAATTTATTTTAAAAAATAATCTTTAGTTTTGAGCTAACATATTAAAATTTTAAATATGTTTTTATTTTTAAATAACAATATTCAATGCCAAAAAATAAATAGTGCTTACTCAACTATATTGTTATTAATATTTGAATTCTATAGTTAAAATCCTCCCACTTACCCTTAATTGTACTTTAAATAAAAAATGTTATTTCATTTTGAATTTATTAAATATTGATGAGTAAAACTTAATTAAATTAGTTATAAAAATTATTTAAATGACAAAATGGATGTGAAAATATATTTTTAAGAAACAAAAACAAAATTTAAAATTATATTAATGAAGAAATTGTTGGAATTTTACCCATACCTATAAGTATCTCTTTTCTATAATAAAAAAATTAAAAAATTTAAATTTGGTTATATTTTATAAATATTTTGATTTATTAGCCAAATTGGAAATAAAGTATCTAACTTTCAAATAAATAGGCCAAAAAGAATCCCAGGGCTTCTAAAAACTTTTATTTTTTTTAACACACATCAAAATTTGCATTCCACAACAAAAATCTGTTGATTCTAGTCTCCAAAACACTAGAGATGATGGTATAATATTTTGCAAGTTTGAAGCGAAAAATCCACTACAAAACTGTCTCGCAAAATCCGTAATTTTCTCCTAAGAAGAAACAGAAACAAATTTGTCAAATTCTTGTTTTATTTTTCTGTTTGTTTCCTCAATTTTAGATGGGTTGTTGCCTAACAGTTCAAAATCAAAACATTAGCATACCTCTCCCTATCAGTTGTGTTTAATGGAGGAGCTGAAAAGTAAGAGAAGGATTATTAACATAGATGGGGGCGTGAGGATTCCATCGATTGAATGTTGTATTAAGGTAATATTCTCTAAACTTATTATATCTAATTTTTTGGCGTACAGTTCAATGGCAAAATTTGGAATAATTTTGTTATAGATTATAGTTCATCACTCTAGATGTTGATGGACTCGTTTCTGCAATTTCAACATCCATTGTATCGATAGTGAGACGATGAATTATGTTGCACCATTTGGATTTGGAAGGTGATACTAGCTACTGCCTACCTCATTTCCAAAATTATTGCTCATATATCATGCGAGGGTATATTGAATTCGAGGACTAATGAGTTTTCTGAACTTCCTTAATAAAGTGTATGAGGGTTTGGTGAGTGAAACCAAGGAACGAAGACATTTTGAATGCCCTCCAATTAAATTCAACCACATCATGTTGTTTACGTGAATGAAGTCATTTTATTAGGTGGGACGAGAGAAAGCAAAAGAGTGTGATTTACGAAAGAGTATGTGATTTATGCTCGTGATGTTTGATTGTGACATGCTGTAATTATCTCACCATTTTAAACTGTTTTATTAACATTTTATATTGAAATCATGATGTTAGGAAACTGAAATAAAACATATGTGAAACTTGAAAGTGTCGACAAAATCTCATGTCATTTGAATTGTGGAAGAAATCTTTTTGAATTGGTTCTTGAGAAATAAAAATATAATTCTTAAGGAGGTGTTGGTAGAATATAGACCAAAATCATTCCATAGTAGAAAAACTATAACAAAAAACGAACCAATTTGAAAACCACATGACTATATCAAGTTTTAGGTCATCAATAATCCAGTCAATGGTGTTATAATTTAAAGGTGACTATTTCTCATGGTTCTAAACTCTTTACAAAGGATGCCCCACTTCCATGTTATGAACTATTCATGTACACTACAAGAAATTTCATTTTTAGTGGCGCACCAAAAACGTCACTAAAACGCAAAAAACATGTCGCTAAAAGTATCAACGACGCAGAGCCATTCGTTGCTAGGAATGTCAATGAATCTGCATAGCTAAAAGTTTTAGCGACCAACATTACGCGTCGGAAAATATATACTTTTGGTGACGTTTCCTTACTTTTAGTAACATATGTTATGTCACTATTTATTTTTTATAGTGACATATTTCACTCGCCACTAAAAGTGATGTTTTAGTGATAAATAATGTTGTTGATAAAGGTTAATTTGGGACCGTTACAAACATCTTTTGCAACAACCCTTCTGGACTGGCCTAAAACCCATAAAATGGTCTTGAACCAGCTTGGCCCAACAGAGACCACCAGGTGTGGGTCACCAACTAGATCGAATCGAGTCAAAGACGAGTCGAGCGAAGGTGACATGTGGCAAGCCACAAAAGGTATTGGGTTTAGAGTTTAGGATTTAAGCTCAAGTGTGGGCTGACAATAAAACTGAACACGTGAAAGGGGCCGCTTCAGTATGGGCCATGGGCTGCTATTGGGCTGGGCTGGATGCATGAGGTATGATGCGAGTTGCGAATAGGGTTGTCTCATTAGAAACTGGGTCTGAGGGCCAATTCGGATCTGTCTCCTCAAAATTCATCAAATTTTCAGCTTTTCTCTCTCCCAGTTGAAGCAATTATAACCTAATTTCAACTCTATTGACTCTAGCAAATTTATATAATCTTTGCAAAAATAAATTAAGCCACAAAACCGGGCCAATAACAATCATTATTACAAAATAAAACCTAATCTAGGGCCAAAATAGAAAAAAAAAGTCTAGTTTAGTTTAACACACAATTTATCTAATAAATTGCTCCCCACCATATGCAAATGAGTAAATTTAGCATGTTTGATACCACATGATGGAAACAGCAAACATGCACAATGAAAAATGATCGAAACTTACTCTAGATACATTTAAACAAATTTAGAGATTAACATAGAAAATTTACCCTAATTAAACAAAAATTAGGGTTAGAAGAAAACTTACCCTTGTAGCTTCCCAATTTCTCAATATCTCTCCACAAACACGAATCTGGGATCACCACTAGAGATTACTCGCTATTCTTCGGACTAAGAATCAAGTTGTGGGACCTGTTAATTGATGAAAATAGGGAGAACAAGATGGAAATTTGAAGGAAATACTTAAGATTAATGTCTTATTTATAGGCTTCCTAGGGTCTTCCAATAAGCTTAGGATTTCCTAATAAGCTTCCAATCTTCCAATTAAGCTTAATAATTACCTGGCCTAAAGTCAAATTCGATCCAATTAAGCTTCCAATCTTTGGATTTCCTAGAGATTTCTCTCCATTACAAGAGAGATAAATTTCATCTTGATTAATCATTGACCATTACATAATTCATAATGTATTTGAGTACAACCTTTATAATTATCTGGTTAAAGGTAATGCTTGATTGCATCATAATATATTAATTCTTATTTTTAACACTATGATAATCTCAGATCTAAGGGATAAAAAAATTAATTATTTGAAATTATTTATGCCACATGTCCATGTAATAATCTAAAAGATGGTCAGTTTAATTCTTACTATATCCCTAATAAGAAAATATGGTTATAATTTATGTCTCTACATATATAATCATCCTCTGATTACCAATTATAACTAATACTAATCTTAGTTTATTATTGTTCCAACAATAATAATCGATTAGAGACATTTAAAATAAATAACATATTCATGGATATTATTATATAATAACATGCAATTGAATAATAATGAGAACAATAAATTTTATTAAATAATTAAACAATAAACTAATTATCCATAAAATTATTGTAGAGCATAATAAAAAAATAACACATGATTCAAAAACTCAAGAGAAAACGAATGAACTTTGACACATTTTTTAATCTAGAATATATTCAAATTCTTCAAATCTTGCAGCTCGCAATCTCCAACCACACTTATTATCAATGCATCTAACAAAAAGAACATATTTTATAGTCTTTTTTACTACAAATTGAAAATTTGTTTTTCATTGCCAAGACAATTAATTTCATTGACAATTGTCTCTTGCAAAAAAATATTTGTCCTAGATCCAACTCCTTACTTGTAGAGCTTTCTTCGGAACAAAGACTTCTTTTGCATTCAACTTTCAATTAGTGGAGACGTAGTAAACTTTAGCTTTTTCTTTGCAATTTTTGGTAGAAGCATCTCCTTGGTTTGAAATGCGCTTGATAAAATTTTATGCTCTAGACTTAGTGTGCAGTGTTGTGTATGTCTATATTTAATTCTAAGTGATGAGGCATAATCATTGTATGAGAGATGCTCTCTATGTCCCTACTCCTCGCGTAATTACTAAATCCTCGTTGAGTACAAGTTTTTCTATTACTTGCTTAAGTGTAAACGAAATAATAGGTTTCTTGGATAATCAAGGGTCAAACACAAGGAATTGATATCGAAGCTTAGTTCTACCACTATTCATTTAGGCAGTATAAAATAACTATCTATACAATGTGGTAAAAGTTTGTCTAAGCTAATTCTATTATCTACACTAGAGAATCTGTAAAAGGGGAATAAGAATGAAGGTGAGATGGAAATGTGAACTAACTTGTATTGAGAAATAGTGAAGGAAAGTCTCCACGTTATTAGGCGATTAAGTCATGCGGCAGTCTTGATGCGATAGAGCTCAGTTAACTAGCTTATCATTAAGCCAAAAACCTTTTAGTGCCTTAAATGCCACATTTGCTCGCCTCCCAGAATGCAAATAATAAAGCTTGATTAAGCAAGATCTATCTAGAAGGGTTTACTTACAAGAGTTATAGAACTTCTCTTTTAAGGGTGACAACCTCTCTACGTTAAATACCCACACTTGTTCTTCTTTCGGAACACAAGTGGTGGAAGTTATCTTGCCAAGGTGGAGTTTGTCTCCAAACTCCTCCTTGCGCGCGTTAGCCTTGTTCTTGCTACTTGTTCTCTCAAGTAGTTGGTGATATATACTGGCCAAATGATGATTATAGATCAACTAATGCGATAAGATTTATAAGCTAAGCTTCTTATCAAGAACTTATCACAAACATAAACTACAGATAATACATTGACAGATGAATAGTAAAGAACTGATGGATTGAAAAGGTATAAAGATACATTGTATTGAAGAATATAAACCTTTGGCCACTGTACGATATGAACATATACATTATAAAGAAATAAAAAAAATGAAAAGTAAGGAAAATGAACATTACAAGTTAGGGGAAGGGGAAAATGGAATCTTCTTTACTCTAACCACTACTACAAATTTGGTCTTTCTTGATGCACACAAATTTTTATTTCTTGATGGTCATGGAAAAGGACCATCAAGAAAAATATTTTTCTTGATACAATGTTTATCTTGAAGGTCATGTACGTCAAGAAAAGTTTTCTTATTTTGTCGAAGAAATACAAAAAAAATGTTAAAAAAGATGTGTATTCTTGATTTCCTCGATGGACAAAGTTTCCTTAGTTTTGTTGATGGTCCAAAAACATAAAGAAAAAACTATTTCTTGATGGACAATAAACATCAAGAATAATATATTAGGTGACTGACAATGTCCATCAAGTTAGTTAGGTTTTTTTGATGGACGAAGTCCATCAAGGGATGAATTTTCTTGATTTGCAATGGTCATCATCGAAAAAATTTAATATATTTGTTTTGGATTTCTTGATGGGTTTAGAATTTTATTGATGGGTCTAGGGTTTCTTGATGGACAAAAACTAAAAAAAGATCATGGTCAAAGTCCATCAAGAAAAAATTTATAATTTTGGATTTAAGATAAGATCATGGGCAAGGACCATCAAGAAATATGATATCTTGATAGGCATTGTCCAACAAGAAAAAACTATTTTTCACGAAGCATGAAATTCAGACCTAGTTAACAGACTCAGAAAACACGATATTCATCAATAATATTCTTAAATCTTTATACTACTTTTTGCCAATTATTACTTTCTATTATCAATAATACAATATTACATTTTTAAAAGTTAACTGTTGTAATTATAATTAGATTGAAATAAATGACTTTATCAAAATTAAATTAGTTATTGTGTTCAACTTCAATGAGTTGAATTGAATGTTCTTAATTTATGGCTTTTTTAAATTTGTAGAAGCTGGCCAACATGAGCTTAGCTCAACTAACACCTATATATACCTGTGGACAAGAGGTCATGGGTTCAAATTCCTACTCCTGCATTAAAAATTTATAGAAGTTGTTTAAAAATTGGATTTCAATGTTATAATTCTTTGTACATGAATCATTGAGGAGGGATTAAGATCATGAAGATGCTAATTAGCACGGAGCTAATGTTTTTGATAACATGTTTTGGTCATCAAGTAAACTGGTGGTTTTCTAAGGTAGGTGTGAGAAAGGAAAAGGAAAAAAAAAGGTTTTGGATGACATGTTTTGACCATCAAGTAAACTGGTGATTTTCTTGATGGACAAAAAACATCAAAGTCTCCTTTCTTGATGGCTAATACCATCAAGAAAGAGTTATTTATGACATGTTTCAGTTTTCTTGATGGTTGGGCTTTCTTGATGTCTGCCTACTTAATGCCAAAGACCATCAATGTAGACATTTTTTGACGTGCTTTGCACACCAAAGAAGGCCAAATTTGTAGTAGTTGACTCTAAACTTTCACTTACAGACTGACCAGAGAAGAAGAAGAAATGCTTTTACAGATGGCGGAAAGACTACTCCTTTCTACCCCTCTCTAGGGTTTGACCCATTCAGGCTTACTTTGTCTTAGTAGGGATGAAGTTTTTTTATAGGCAACTTTCAATGGAAAACTTCTATTCTTCTAAGCATGTCAACGCCAATTGCAGCCTTGTCAAGTCACATCAACTCCAAATATCATTCTTGTCTTCTCGTGAACCTTTCTTGCGTGACGTAGATCCTCGCCTAGAAATTGTACTTGTCAGATGGGTTCTTTTCGCATAGTCTTTGCATGAAATCATCTGTGATTCACTAGTTTTTTCTTTTGTTCCTAATCCTTCGTTAAAACACCAAAAATAAGGTGAAGCAGAAATGAAAACTTGTGTAAAGCGTATTTCCAAATACTTATGAATTTACAATAGAAGTTACACATTTTGACACACTTACTACATCTTTTGGTCCCATTATTCTACCTAAAAGGCTATAATAACTTGTTTTTCTACAAGTTATTAGAATGCCAAATGATTCCTTGTTTATCTCAACTGGCTTCCATGTAAAAGTATCATCTTTTGAATCATATAAATCATACATTTCCTACATAGCCGGAGTGGTCCCTATCACGTTATCACACAAACTAACCTGAACTTCACCAACAAGAACTTCATTCTCGTCTAATGTATTCATTGCAATCGGAGCATGAGGGTTTAAGTTATGAATGTGGTTGCTCCCAGATACTGAATTGTAACACATGTTTAACCTTTCTTACTTTGATTAATTCTAGGCTTAAATGAGACGTATATGATCATTGCTTAAATCAAATGGATTTTTATTAAGAATATAAAACTTCAAATCATGGTCATTGGTAAATGGAGTAGATATTATAGATAAAAGACGTTGATTATATCTTCTATTAACTCTTGAATTCTTTCTTTTTGAATTATAAGGGCTAAAGAGTCTTCCTCCCATTGTTGATGGAGTTGATGATAGGTCAAGATTTTCTTCTTATCTTTAATATTTGAATTTGAAGGATTTTCAGAAATAGTACTGGCAAAGGCTCGATTATATTCTCCTTCATCATCATTGTCACTCGATTCTTCGTTTGATAGGGTAGCGCCAAAGCTTTTTTTTGTCTTCTTAGAAAATTTGGACATTCAGCTTGAAAGTGACCGTACCCTTCACATTCTTTGCATTTGAAGGATATGTTGTCCTTGACATTTGACTTATCAAAATCCTTTCTTCAATAATTTTTCTAATGTCTATTACGAGAGCAGTAATTATTAGAATCTAAGTTTGAAAAACAAGTTTAAATCTAATTATTAATTCCTTAGGATTGAATTTTTGTAATAAGGAATTTGGAACAAATTTAGTTTGGAACAAAACTTAAAAATTTAAGTGTTGAAAAGATGAAGAAACTTAGAAAATGGCCAAAGTAGAATTTTAAAGTTAAGTTGGGGGTATTATGGTCATTTTTCCACTATTATTATCATTATTATCTTCTTCTTCTTTCCATCTTATGAGTTTAAAATAAAAAAAATTAAAAAAAGAGAGAAAAATTTTCTTCTCCCCCATGCGTGAAGACTCATCTTCTTCCTCCTTTCTCTCAAAGCTTCACTCTCGCCTGTCTGTTTCCCCATCATCGGTAAACTTGTACGCCGACGAACCCCAACTGTTTTTGCCATGAACAACATCACTATCACCGTGCCTTGTTGTCTGACTCACCTTGCCTTAGATCTGAAAATGTCGTGCCATCATCCAACTAATAAGTTGCATCACTCGACTCACCGATGAAGGAATCCATTTTTTGACACTACGAACGCCGTTGCTGCCACCGTATCTCCGTCTTCCAACACACTAAATCTAAAAATGTTGCCTTCCACATCACCTACAAGTTGCCTTTCTGAAACTTCCTCTACAGCTGCTGTGCACGATTACTCACTAGAGATCAAGTCAATCGTTGTCTGTCTCCATACTTCATTCAGATCAAACTCTTAGAGTAAGATTTCTTTGGTTTGAGGTTGTCATTTTAGGTGTTTTTGAATATCCATTGAGTTTCGACTTGGTTTTCACAATACCCATTACATTTTGTTGATAGATTAAAATATTAGAGAAGTTTGAGTCGCTGTCCAGTCATTTGAAAGCTTAAAATTAGGTGTTTTCTCACCACTTAAATATGGTTTTAAGCTTTATAGAGTCAATATTGAGTACCCATATAATTTTAGTGATAATATGGTGTAATCTGCAATGGTGGATGCTTGTTTGCAAATTTAGAAGGTGGATAGGATGTTATCCATTGAAGTTAAAGTTACTTTGCTAGGTTCTTATTGAGGGTTGGAGTGTTTTAAGTGAGTTTTCTTCAAGTTTTCAAATGCCTATTGAGTCTAAGCATTAAGATTAAATTACTCATTATACTTGGGTTCTAAAGTTGAATGTTAGAGGTTGAGAATAAGCTTTTCTTTAAGTTGGAGTTCGTTTGGGTGTTTACTTCTTTGAAGTTCAAACTATAAAATGAATTTGGGTGATCTTAGGAAGTGTTTGAGTTGTTTGACTCATAGTAATATATATTGGGTATAAATCCCAAGCATCATCAATAAAGGAGGTCAAAGTGTATCTACATAAAAGAACCATTCAATTTTGAACTAAGTTGGAAGCTCATGGGGTTAAGTATCTAGAATTTAGATCCAAGGGTTTGTATGTGAAAACTTTAGTGTAATCCTAGACCCTTTGTAAATTCAAGGACCTTAGAAGCATCAAATAGATTTTGGTGGCCTTATGAAGTATTTTACAAATAGTTGTAGCCTCGTGTGTTGTAGAAATAACTAAGCGACCTTATCGTGGTTTCAGGCCAAATTATTGTGAGGAAAGCGTATAACCTCAGAGGATCGAGTTATTGATTGTAAGTGGTTCATTTTCAAGCTTTCTTTATACTAATACATGCTAACTTATGATATCGTTTAGAAACTACAAGATTTAAACTTTTTATGACTATGTTTTCATTTATGTTTAAACGATGTATTTATTCATCATGATTTTAAGAGAATGTATGACTTGGGTTTCGTAAAAGTGTGTTTCAAATTCTGATTTGTATTTGATAATTTTAATTAAAGATGACTATCTGATGTTTATAATGAACGAGAAGGTGATTTTCCTAAGACTACATGAATATGTTTTCATAACGCCACCTATGATTGTCAGGAGATTCCAGGGTTAAAGTGATCATGATCGGAGATTCGAGAATCTGAGCCTAGGTGAAGATATGAATGTTGGATTGTGATATTACTTCGAGCCTCGTTTAACTCATGGTGGGTGGCTCTACGTACACATAGGAGCGGATATGGAGATTATTACTGTGATAGATGCTAAATATGCATTAGCTCCATTTGGCCACGTATTTCCTTATGGATATGGATCATGTGTGAGCTATTCTCGGTCATGTATTTAATATGATATCATGGTGGGATTGAATAGAGGATTGTTACTATGGTAGGTGCTAAGTATGCGTGAGCTCAGTTTGACCTCGTGCTTTCTTATGGATATGATCACGTGTAAGCTATTCTCGACCATGTATTTAGTATTCTACCATAGTCAGATCAGATGGAGGTTGCTATTGTGGCAGATAATAAATATGCATGAGCTAGTTTTGGCCGCATGATTCCTTGGTCATGTGCGAGCTATTCTTAGTCGTATATTTAGATGCCTTGCCAGGGTTGGATTGAGTACAGGTTTGTTAGTTTGATTGGTGGTTATGTGATAATGACTTTCAACTATTATTTTATTATTGATGCATATTTACACATTTTCTTTTTGAGCATGATGTACGAGTTTTTACTTCTAAGAACTTGTCACTCACTGAGTTTTCAACTTACGTTTAAAATGTTTTATCCCTCCTACCCCATGTAGCACTACAAGAAAAGAGGGCTTTTCCGACGTACAAAATCATCGAAAGATATATAAAAAGTGTTGGAAGAGCCTTTCCCGACACACAAAATCGTCGAAAGATATATAAAAAGTGTCGGAAGAGCCTTTCCTGACGCATATTTATGCGTCGGAACACACATAGGGGAAAATGTGTCGAGAAAGGAATTCTCGATGCACGTTGTGCATCAAGAGTTCCTAAACATCTCCCGACGTTGTATGAACGTCGAAGATGTTGTTAATATAGCGTTGGGAGATGTCTAGGAACTCCCAACGCACATTGTCTAGGAACTCCCGACGCACATGCGTCGAGAGTTCCTCTAATTTTTTTTAAAATACCTTCCATTTCAACTTCAACACTTCGATCTCAAATTCAACACTTCAATCTCAACTTTAACACTTCGATCTCAAATTCAACACTTCAATCTCAACTTTAACACTTCAATCTCAACTTCAACACTTCAATCTCAACTTCAACACTTCAAATTCAAATTCCTAAAACCTACAACTAATTCAGAAATTCTAACAACACTTCAAATTCAAATACAATACTAAAACCTACAACTAATTAAAAATCTAAATACTAAAACTAATTTTAAATCTAAATACTAAAACTAATTAACTGAAAGAAAACAATAACTAAACTAAACCACTTACTGGAATGAAGAGTGACGGCAGAGACGACAATGAATGGTCGAACAAGGACAACGGCAAGCGGCGACGTGGATCTATCTCCTTCTCAACCTCTCTCTCAACTCTCTCAACCTTCTCCTTTTCAGTTCTGTGAATTACATAACCGAAAGGGTTTTTATAAGAGAATTCCTGAGGCATATCGAAAACGTCAGGAGACACCCCCTATTTCCGACATTTTACTTATCACATCGAGAATGGCTAAACGTTTCCTGACACTCTACTTATAATGTCGAGAATGGCTAAATGTTTTTCGACGCTTTACTTATGACGTCAGAAAAAATGCAAGAATTAAATATTTATTTATCTTCTCTTGACGTCTTGAACTACGACGTTGGGAATAATTGTATTGGCCAAGGTGTATTTTATGCATCAGAGATTGGATTTTTTCCGACGTTGCCTTTGTTGACGCCCTTTTCAGTGTCGGGAGAACTTTGATTTCTTGTAGTGTAGCAAACAAGGGCCAAGTGTTGGTTGTACCTCCATCACTATTGTATAGACCTTGATAATTTTTTTGTATGTATATTGTTAAATTTTTGTATTGCATCATGGGGTGGTTAGGTTCAACGAGAGTGACGCCAAGGACTCGTGTTTTAAGAGATCACTTCTTAGACTGTAATCATTTTGTATGTAATATCTAGTTTGAATTTTAAATCTGCTCGAAACTATGAAATTGTCTAGATGTGTGTGGTGAGACACACTTATTGTGTTGGAGAATTTGAAGTCTATTTACATACATATAGAAGTGAATGATTTCTTTCTTTTCAAGTTTGGCTAACCCATATTTTACGAGAGATGTTGTCAACATTTCTGTAGAAATTCATAATATGTGTTCCATAGAAGTTAAATTGGAAAAAGTTGTTTTAAAGAGTGTTTTTCATGTCATGATCTAG
>JBBPDI010000003.1:7840430-7876773 GCA_037974545.1 Cucumis variabilis
GAATCAAGTGTAACGAGGAGTATTATAATGTGTATCAAGATGTTTCAGGTGTGTATCAAAAGGTATCAAGTGTATCAGAGAGTATCAGGTGCATCAAGTGTATCAATCAAATATATTTGGTGTATCAAGAAGTATCAAGTGTATCAAGGGGTATTAGGTGTATCAGACGTGTATAAGGTGTATCAAACGTATATAAGTAACGAGGGCTGGGCTTCTTTACTTATATACCTCTTGATGTGTGGGCTGGGCTTCGTTTTTGCCATTTTTGTAAATAATAAAATGTGTGTGCTATGGACTTAATTATTATAACTTGTGTTGCCATTTTTGCAAGTGCCCCTATTTTGATTGGCTAATCTCTCAGGCAAAAGATTATACTATTGGAACTTCACAAGGTAGAGATTATAATTTTGGGTACCTCCTCACGGGATCTTAATGAGAAGTTAACAAACACCTAGTGGGACTAATAGTGGGTTCCTTACTGAGTATATGTTTGTACTAATCCTTTTCCAATTTTAATATTTCAGGCAAAGGTAGAGGTAGAGGAAAGATGGCGAGCGAAAGAAAGGGCTTGTGACATGTCATATGGGACTAAATTTTGCTTTCCCTTTTTGTTATTCGTTTTCAATGTTTTGAGCTTAAATATTTTTATCTATTTATTTTTATTATCTTGAAAATTTGTAAAACCAGCTGCAACATGTTTAAATGGTAATTTTAATGAAAATTTAGTCTTTCTCTTTTTAAGAAAATGTCAAAATTATTATTTATCTTTAAGGTAATGACCTTAGCTTAGTATAAAGACTTGGATCGTTACAAAAGGTATCAAGTTCGACGATTAGACTACCCTCTCTCAATAGCTACAAGACCTTCCACCATGACTTTAGCTTCAAGAGGGCTAATATTTTTTTTTTCTTGAATAAACTTGCAAGTTGCAACCATTTAACCAATCATGATCGTGATGACCTCTGATTAAGCCAACCAATCCAACACAACATCAAGCATTAGAAGTTTGAATTAAAAAATTACACTTTTACTCAATGAAGATTGAAAATTGACATTGATTTATTTATATAAATATAGTATTTAAAAGTTGCAGGCAAAGTTTTTCCATTTTTTATAATTTCCTTTAAAGGTGCATTATACAATCTTATGATCCCAAAGGAATACACATGATCTAGCGACCCCGTAGGAACACTCATAAGTTTGATGATCCTGTAGGAACATACATCAAACTGGACAGTCTAATGATTCTGTCAAACCACACATGAATTACGACAAACTGGTGATTCTGTCGAACACACATAGCTATAATTGTGAAAGTGGTGATCCTAACGGACACTAATAACTTGCAGAAATATAATTTATTATAGGTTTTTAGGTAGAATAATGAAGCCTTAATGCATAAATTTGGAAGAAATCATGTAGGAAATTGTTCAAGTTGTGCATTATGAATAACAAAAGTGCTTTATACTTGTTTATTGCATTTTAGTTGTCTTATTGGAAGATTTTTGGTTAGAAATGGAGTAGTTCGACAATAAAATGTTAGGCGAGGATGATGCGTGCGACCAACTAGGCGATCACTGTAGCAAAGCTTGGTGAGATGATGTTGGATTTTTTTATTTATGCTCTATAATAATTCTATGAATAATTGGTTTATTGTTTAACTATTTAATAAAAGTTATTATTCTTATTATTATTCAACGGTATGTTATTGTATAATAATACCCATGAATATGTTATTATATTATAAATGTCCCTAATCGATTATTATTGTGGAAACAATAATAAATTAAGATTAGTATGAGTTATAATTGATAATCATAGAATAAATTTATATGTAGAGACATAAATTATAATAATATTTTCTTATTAGAGAATAAAAATTGAACTGACCCCTTTTGAGATTATTACGTGGACATGCGTCATAAATATTCTCAAATAATTATTGTTTTGATCCTTAGACCTAAGATTATCATAGTTTCAAATATAAAATTAATCTATTATGATGGAGTTAGGCGTTATCTTTAACCGGATAATCATAAAGGTTGTACTCGAATACGTTATAAATTATGTAGTTAATAATGATTAATCAAGATGGAATCCCTCTTGTTATGGAGACATATCTCTGAGCCACTCGATTAAGCGTGACTCTGGAAATACATGGTCATGCTATAAATGAGGTGATAAGGATATTAATGTTATTTATTATTTTAGTATACTTATTGATCAAGAAAGAAATTAAATTAGATAAGACAACTTTGTCAATACCTTATATTCAATTATAGATATCACATAATAAAAGGTTTAAAACAATAACTATATTAGGTTATGTTGGATCACCAAAGTAAATTAATATGGGTAACCATAATGAACTAGAGACCAATTATGACTTATGGGCTGTAAAATGAATTATGGGCCCATTGCGGTATTAAATTAACCTAATGGATTGCACACAAAAGAATTGGGTCGAATTTGTCTTTGGGCTAGGTAATTAATAAGTCCAATTAGAAAATTTGAAACTTATTAGGAAACGTAATTAATAAGCCCAATTGGAGAATTTGAAGCTTATTAAGAATCCTAAGTTTATTAGAAAACTCAAGAAGCCTATAAATAAGACCTTTCGTGTCTTATTTTACATAAAAGCATAGACATAAAATTCGTTCTACAGAGAGAGAGAGAGAGAACAAAGAGAGTCAAAATTCTCACTTTGTGAGGTTTTAGCAGACCCGAATTGTACGACCCTAATTGTGTACCACCGACTCAATACAGATAGAAATGATGAACGAAGAAATTTCTGACTGTAGACTATGTTCCACGAAAGGAGTATGCATGATGTCCTAACCCGAAGAAAGGAAGTTTGGGTGAGAAAGACTTTTGTGAGAATTCATTTTGGAATAAGAATATACGATATCCCGCGAGGAAGAGCATAAAAAGAGGAAAAGGTGTCACCAAGAGGAATACCCATCTAAGATATATTGTGTGAATATAAGAGATGCGATAAGAACAAGTAGCAAGGAAGAAGGTTGTATTGGATGCCCAGAGTTAGGTGTTTAATGTAGTAATGCGAGAAGAAGTATTCATAGGGAGTTTGATGCGAAGTGTCCTGTTGAGATGACTAGATGAATCTATGAGGAGGAATAAATGTTTGCTACTTCCCTAGAAGGTAAAGTGTGTCAGAAGATTTAAGGAATTTGGATTTCCAAGGAGATAAGGTTGATGTCTCAAGGAAATGTCAAATCACCACCAGCAATTTAGCTTACTTGTCGAGTTAGGGTTGGTTACAGACACGTCAAATCAGTAAGAAGACACCTGTAGAGTATTGAAGCGACCCTTGGATGTGGAAATGTTGCTATAAAAGGTCCAAAGGCCAAAAGAAAAAAAAAGATTTTTTTTTCTGTTTTGGAAAAAGTTAGATGAATCCAAAATAAGAGAAGGAAGCAATCGAGGCTAAGTATATGTGTGATTGATAAAACAAGATTCGATGTGATTTCTAAATTATTATTTATTGTTGATTCTTTTTTGTGATTGTTTATGAATTATGTATAAATATTGCACAGGATTCGTCCTAAATACAAACGAGTATGTTTGTAACAATGTTTGTTCCTGAGAATTTCTTATAGGTAGAATATCCTCGATTCTCTCATCAATGGAGGAAATGTTTTATGGATGACTTTCATAAATAATTAATGTTGTGTTTTTAAACTTGATGCGTGAAAAGAGGTATTTGCTTAATGATTATCTGAGAGTATTCCTTCGTCATTGCTTATGGTATGATATTTTTGCTAATGTGATATTATGTAAGGAAAATAAGCTGGGAGCTAACCCTTCTGTTTACCATTTGTAACAATGGCCTATTGAGAGAATATAAGTCCTATCACGTGACGCTAGATGAATGTGAATTCCAGGTCTCGTTGATGAAAGAATCTCAAGTCTGAGAAAGAGTGAATGTAAAGAAGCGCTAGTGGAAATCCAAGGTAACTCGTGAGACGTTGGTTGAGTGTAAATCCCAGGTCCCAGCGAGGGGTGAATCCTAGGTTTAGGTGATGAGCATGAATTACAAAATGTTCTAAGCGCGAATACTCGTGGCACTTGTGGTACCGATGGTTGAACTGTTTGTGTTACAATTGACTAAATTTACGCCATGAGATTTTATCTTGCTATTGTTTTCTCTACTGTGTTTTTTCCAAAGAGGTTTTCTCAAACCCATCACTCACTAAGTCCGTTTGACTTATGTTTTTAGTTTTCTCTCTCCAAGTTGTCAGGCATTAAAGCCAAGCGAAGGATGGATATCGGGCGTTGTAGCCTAGTTAAGGAGGGAATACAAAATTATTCTGTAGTCGTATGAGACATGATAGTTGTGTCATTAAATCTCACATCTAAGGAGCTGGTTGGAAAGCACAATGCTACTTAGCGTAGGTGGCCAAACTCATATGAAAATCGAGTCCAATACCCAAGCTGTAAGGCCAAGCCAGAGAGCTGAGCCAGAGAAACAAAGCCAAAATGTTACCCACAAGATTAATGGTGGATATGCGGTCAACGTGAAGGATGAGGTGTCTGATAACTTGTGATAATACAAGTTATTATAGTCTCTTTTATTAGAATAATGAGGTCAAAATAAGGAAGGAATATATCAAAACGCATAGTTTATATTGAAATTGCATAATTACTTAGAAATATCCTCTATATAAGTGCTTATGCCTGCTTTTACCCCATTTTCAATGTCTCAACGAATGATTAATAAAAAGGAAAGAACTAGTGAATTGCAGAGGAGCTTGCACAAGCGTTATGCAATAAGAACTCATCTAGCAAATACAATATCTAGGCAAGGAGTCACATCATCATACGGGAAAGATTCACTAGAAGACAAGAATGGTAGTTGGAGCTGATGTGACTTTGCAAGGCTGCACTTGGCACTGACATGCTCAAAAGAATAGAAATTTCCCAATGTAAGTTGCATATAAAAGATCTTCTTCACCAAGAAAAAGAGGCTTAAATGGGCCAAAACTTAGAAGTTGCTTGAATGAGCCATTGTTGAATTTTTAAGAGCCGAATCCATAAGAGCGAAAAGGAATAGGCTTTCTGCCGTCTGTAGAGAATAGTTTCCTTCTTTTCTCTAGTTATATTGTGAGTGAGAGCTTAGTATCTGAACGGAGAGAAGTTCATCTCCCATTTCCCCTAACTCGTACTCATTTCCTTTCTCTTTATCTTCCATTTTGTATTCATCTGTAATATATACAATGTTTATATTGTACAATGGACGAAGGCCTATATTCTTTGTTACTGCTCAATCCATCATCTCTTTACTTTCCATCAGTCAATGTGTTGTTTGTAGTTTAGTTTTGTGATAAGTTCTTGATAAGAAGTGTTGCGTATAAGTCTCATTGCGTTATTTAAGCTATTCTCATCGCTTGGCCAACATAAGTCACCAACTACCCAAGAAGGTAAATAGCAAGGAAATAGTTAACGCGTGCAAGACTATCACATTACTCAATCGCGTTGTAATGCATAGACATTTCTTCACTCTTTCTTGCATACAAGTTAGTTCACATCTTCATCTTGCATCCCTCCCTCCCCTTTATGGATTTTTTATGCGTATATAAGTAGATGTAGTCTTAGTTTTGATTCCTTTATACTTAGTTAATTCTTTTCTACCGCTTAATTGAAAAGTAGACTCTGGAACTAAGATTTGATATCAAGTTTCTGTGTTCGACCCTGGATCATCCAGGTAAACCTACTGTTTTGCTTGTACTTGGACAAGCAGTAGGAAAACTTGTAAGCGATACAGACTTAGAAATCATGCGACACAGAGAGACATAATGAGCATCTTGTATGCTATGAACATACTCAGTGACGTATCGCCTAGAACACATTATAAACTCAACATACCGTACACATTGAGTTTGAGTTTGAATCAGCACTGGAACCAACCAGTTTCACCTTTACACCTCTAAGTGTTGCCAACAAGAGCAATGTTTGACGTTGTAGAAAGAAAATGGTCATTGTGATCTACTCTCGAGTTAGAATGTTGATGACTCGAAGGGAAGAGGTTGAAGAAAGGGAACCTCAAATCCTTAAAGACCTCAGCGAGAAGGGTTGCACCTTGGTGGGAGAGGAAGGACAACAAGAAATCAGTTATGATCTTAGAAAGCAAAATAGTTGAAAAGTCGAGCCAATGAAAGGAAGGTGTCAGACCTCTAAGTACCCTACCTCAAAAAGCAGCATTAGGCATGGACAAGGAAAATGGACAGTAATAAAACAAAGCCAAGTATCAATCCTAAGAGAGTTTCAAGAGTTGTATTTGTAAATTGCAAATTGTGTAAAAGTTTTAAGTTAATAAAGAGAAGTTTTATACTCATTCCGCTATATTATCTTGTGTCTATCGCGTAGTGGTTGAAATGAAAAGAGAACCAAGTGTCAAGGACATATTAATGAAAGTTTAAGTTGATGTATTCTACTACTTTGTGTTAAAAAAGCTTGGCGTTTAAGCCTTGCGTTTAAGTTGGAAAAAGGAGAAGAGTTATTCTGCTTACTAGGCGTTTAGCGCGCTACCTCGCGAGAAGTGCGTAATGAATGTCTTGGTGGCATGCTTCCACATGGTTGCGAGACGAGACTTTTGAGGTGAGGCATGACACCCAAATTCGAGGAGTTGAATTTCTAGTGTGTGTGTGGGTACTGTCAGAGAACTCTTGTGATTTTGTAGCGTTCTGAAGATACGAAATTAGAGGATCGTTTTGATCAAGAACATAACCAATTCAACTTGGATAAGTTTGGCATAAAGGTATATTTATTCATGATTTAATTAGAGCCCACGTTGTCCTATCACATCAGAATTCACCTATAAATATAAGCTTCTTCTTAATTGGTTGGGTGCTAAATTTGGCAAAAATCTAGAGAGCAAGATCATTTTCTTCCATCTCGTTCTTTACATTAGGTAAGAGTATGAAGTGAAAGAAAGGTCCCCAACCATTTCCCTCTTAGTGTAAACGACAAAAATCAAAGCCAACGAGCATAAAATTTCATACTACGCGGCTTGCCTCATTTGCTTGTGTTCCATTTTGTATTTTATTAACATTAATTTGTAATATTGACTCAATGGCTGAGAGGCCTAAAATGTTATTTATGATATTGATGTTTTCCTTATATCATCCGCTCATATTTCTTTATCCATTCCATGTATATTTAATTGATTGTTTGCATAATGTAAGGTGTTTTAATACTAGAGAATCTAGTTAAATGCATTATAAGTTTTGTTTAGCTAAATATGGCCATAAATATCTCATCCTACTCGAGAGAAAAGGTAAAGTATTGACTGTCATCACTTGACCCATGTTAACCCGCAATTTGCTAACCATGTAGCAAGGAAATTGTATAGCAATAAAATTTTGTCGCCGAATTGGTTCCTTGCGTATATTATAAAAATGCACATTATGTGTGGCAAAGACACTGAAAGGTTGCTCGCCTTAATTCTGAAGTTAATAGATACTTTGCATCACCTCGAAATGTTAAACTCCCTTGTTTTACACTTAATTAATTAAATATTGCTGCACATCCATGTCTAATCACTAAGTTCATGCTTCATTACGTTTCATCACCATGTCCACCTTGCTGCTCCATTAAAACCATAGTGTAAAGATTTAGAAAAATCATACTTTATAACTTTATACTGTACGCGAGATAGGTTAACTTAGGACACTAATTCCCTGAGTTCGACCCTAGGCTTACTAGGAAATTTCTTTCTTGTTTTGCACAAGAGTGAGAAAGAGGAAAGCTTTTGCTAAACGTTAACCGTGATGAATTTAGCAACGTATAGGTAGGACATGCACCTTTTATCGCATAATCCTAACCTAGACGTCAGGTTAATCGCACTATTAAAACCTCGAATGACACATCTATAAATGAATTTAGTAACGCATATAACAGAACAAGCAAGTTTTTGTACATGTAGGTACACCTCCTAAAAGCCAAAGCTAACAGACACCAATAGTTTAAGAGACATGAAACATAAATCAAACCGGTCCCAAGTCATTTAATCCATAAAACATGCATAAACTTCACATAAGATCAACCAAAAACTACTATAACTCATTTATGAATTTTATCTACTATCAATGCATAATTAGTGGACACATGCTGTAACGCCCTGAGTTTAAAAGAGAGACATGAATGAACCGATATCACATCTGAATGAGAGGGATCCTAAGGACATGAAAGTAAGATTAAGAAAGACTTAAAAGAACTAAAAGTTAATGCCCATACCAATGATAACTTGTAGACATACAATTTATTATAGACTTTTAGATAGAATAATGAGATAAAAATGTGTCAAAACGCCTAGATTATGTTGTAAATTTATAAATATTCAGAAATACACTTTACATAAGCATCTATGTATGTTTCACCCTATTTTTAATGTCTTAACTCAAGATTAGAACAAAAGAAGAAGCTAGCGAATCACAGAGGTTTGCTAGAAGATAAAAGTGGTTGATGGGGTTGATGTGACTTGACATACGTAGATTTTGACGTTGACATGCTCAAAAGAATCTGCCTATAAAAGGACTCCATCTTCATTAAAGCAAAATGGTTGGCCTGAATGGGCCAAACCCTAGAGAGTGGTGGAAAGGAAGCCTTTCCACGGTCTGTCAATGCTTTTCTTCCTCTTCTCCGGTCAATCAATGATGAAAGCTTAAGGTCCAAGTGGAGGAGAGTCCATTTCCCATTGTCTCCTAACTTGTAACATCATTTCTATTCTTTTCATTTTTATATATATTGGCCTAAGGCTTATATTCTTTAATAGATTACATATTTTATACCTTTTCAATCCATCATGTCTTTACTGTTCAACTGTCAATGTTTTACTTGGCTAGTTTATATCGTCAACTACCTAAGACAGCAAGTAGCAAGGGTATGGCTAACACATGCAAGCAGGAGTTTAGAGACAAACCTCACCTTGATGAGATAACTTCCATCATTTATGTCCCAAAAAGAGAACAAGTGTGGGTATTTGACGCCCAGAGGTTGTCACTCTTCTAGATATACCTTGCTTAACAAAGCTTAGCCATTTGCATCCAAAGGGGCAAGCAAGTGTAGCGTTTAAAGACACCGAGAGGTGCTCGACTTAATAATAAGGCAGTTAACTAAGTTATATCGCATCAAGGCTTTCATATGGCTTAATAACCTAGTAATACATAGACCTTCCTTCACCCCTTCCTTATATACAAGTTAGTTCACACCTCCATTTCATCTCCATCTTAATCCATCTTTACAGATTCTCTAGTGTAGATTGAACTTACACTCATTTATACTATATTGATTATTCCTTTATATCACCCAATTTAAGAGTAGACCCTAGAACTAAGATTTTGAGATCAATTTCTTGTGTTCGACCCTAGATTATCCAGAATAACTACTGTTTCACGCTTACACTTAGGCAATAATAGAAAAAACTTGTATTCAACAAGGACTTAGTCAATTACAAGATGAAGAGATATATAGTAAGCATCTAACATGCGATGACCATGATCAATGATTCACCATGTAGAATTAAAAACCAACATATGCAACAACACTATTCCCTATGTTTGAAGTCAACAAACCAAGTCAAGTCTTTGGCGTAGTTGAGTTAATCATAAGCAACCAACAAGGTGCACCTTATTCCTTTTTTGTGACTCGATCATATAACTCCAAAAATAAGTGTGCTTAACTTGGACCATTCCTATGTGGGGTGACCTTTTGAAAATTTTCCTAGGATGCATGTGAGTGAGGAAAAAACATGTTGAAGGACTTAAACGCCAAGCTTTTTTAACACAAAGTAGTAGACTCTTAAATTTTAATAACCTTAACTAATAAAGGTTACTAATAGCTAGCTTCCAAACATTTCCAATTTAATTTACCCAAAAATGAGGTTGAAACCAATTCAACCTTGATGAAAAAATTCTACAGATTAATCCTTCCAAAATTTGCCAATAAATCCAATTAGATCCAAAACAAATTAATTTCACTTTAATAGGTAAAACCCACATAACAAAACACCACAAAGAACAACCCCTCAGCTAATAGTGACCGATGACGACGAAAGGCGCAAACTCAACTACGAATAGACGAGAAAACTTGGATTATCTTTACCTTTTTCCATATTAACTATATATATCTATATGCATATAATTAACAAGAATTCTACCAAAATTTCTACTTCTTAATTGAATTAAATATACATCCATATATATTTAATTAACTCCAATTTCAACAAAATAATTAACTTCACATTCAAATAAACCAAAATAACACCCATTACTCAAACATATAAAAAAGAAATAAAAACATGCCAATTACATTCAAAATTATCTTAATTTTCAAGTGTTATATAAAGTGACAGCTTTTGCTTGTCGAAATTTAAATCGATGCATGTAAGACCACTTGTAATTCCACAAAACAAGCACTCTTTCAAAGCCTTAAACTCAGTAACACACTTTGAATGCATGATTCTTCATGCTTTAAGATCGAATAGACCTTTGGTTTGACATTGTTGCAAGCTTTCATGCACATTGCTTGCCTTTTTGCCCAACTTGTCTCAATGCCTAGACTGGACTTACCATGTTGCATACAAGTTCTTTTGGATGAATTGAATGCATATATTCAACTTGGCCATATATGCACTCGACATACATACACAACTAGCCCTTATCACATGTTGCCTAGCCATTTAACCCTTAGCCACCTACAAAAATCATGTGGCCACCTTACCAACATTCTTTTGGTTGCATGGAGGTTATTAGGAAAAAGTTGGTCACATAGTATCCTCTTGCTCGCCTAACCAACAATTATCCATATTTTCAACTCTTCAAAGGATCACATCAACTCTTGCTTGGCTACCTACATGACTTTACAACCCTTCAACACTTATTCAAACTTTTTATGTCTTTCAACCTTCTCACTTCATTTATTTTCTTTAAAAGTCAACATTCTTTCCCAGCAACTACACAACAATAACAACAACAACACAAGTAAACAAGCTTCTCTATTATAAAAACAAAAAGATAGAAAATATAAGGTTTACACGTGAAGTAGAAGTGGAAAGACACTTGAATTAGGCTAACAAAATCAATATGCCTTCTTTACAAGCCTCACAACTGACCAGTATTCTCAATTGATACACTTACTACATACTCATATCTCCTCCTTTCAATATGGTAAGAAACAAAAAATAATGTCATAGACATTGCATATACATAGAGCATAAACACATATAAGTCATAATTGTTTTTTATTTGGAAATCTTAGTACTATGCAAAATATGATTGTCATCTTGCCAAATAAAAAAGAATACATGAGCACATATTGGAGATATTGAACTGAATATAGATATTCCTTTCATGATGTTCTTACTAATAGAGTCATGATACTCTATCATGTTGTCTAACAATCAGTGTATTATCAAGGATAAATTAAGTTGAAGAACGATTAGGAAGGCTAACAATGTTGAAGGACTTTATCTACTTTATATAAGTTCTGAGAAACTTGTTCAATGTTTTTCTTTTTAGCACTCTATACTCATGTGTAAAGCTTCTACAAGCATTTGGCATCAATGATTATGACATCCTTCAATTTGAACTATCTCATGTATTAGAGTTTTTTTTATCAATCTACTTGTAAAAATACTTGCCATATATCTCCTTTAGCTAAACAACGACGTTGTTGCTTTCTTAGTTCCAATAATGGTGCTGATAACATCTTTGATATATTGCATTGTGATATTAGGGGGGCCTTTTAAAACTCCTATATATAATGATCATTAATACTTTGTTATCTTGATTAATGATAAATCTAAATATATATGGGTCTATCTTTTGAAATACAAAAGTGATGTCTTATATATTATCCCACGATTTTCCAAACTTATTGAAACACATTTTTCTAAGGTTATCAAATTTTTTCGATCAGATAATGCCTCAGAACCTACATTCAAAGTTATTCTTTACTCCACTGAAAGAGTATACCAATTTTTTTTTTCATTTGTACACCTCAACAAAATTCAGTAGAAAGGAAACATTCATATCTACTTAATGTTGCACTAGCCTTGATGTTTTAATCTAAAGTTCCTCTTTGGCTTTGGGGTGAATGTATTCTTATTGCTACACACCTAATCAATTGAATACCTATGCTTTTGTTGTCACATGATACTCCTTTCGAAGTGTTGTTTGGAAAATGAGTTGATTACTCATTTCTCAAAGTATTTGGTTGTTTAGCTTATGCATTAACCATGTGCATCATTCTAAATTTGATTCTAGAGCTTGTCCATGCATATTTGTGGAATATCCTTTGGGCATAAAGAGATGTAAGCTTTATGATATGACTAAAGATGTTTTCTTTGTATCTATAATTTTTGAAGACATGTTTCCTTTTCAAACACATTTAGAAGACATTACATATATCAACCATGAGTTTTTGGAATAGTTTGACACTTTTGAAGTTCTAGCTTCCCATAGCATACCTTAACAAGCTAATATATCTCAAGGAAATGTTGAACCTTTCACTGATGATGTTGATATAGACTACTGTGCAAAAGAGAACACAACACAAAACAACAATCAGAATTATGCTAAACACAAACAAACCTCTATTGAAGTTGTCAAGAGTTATATTGCCACTCCTGCTGAAATTATGTGTACTGACATTATCATTTATTCTACTACTCAAGTCAAGAATAGAACTATCCTTGTTGTGCTCCGAAGATCCTCTTAACTTGTCTTCCTTTTTAGCTTAAAGAATTTCTATTGCAACATTATCAACAAGAAACATGTGACTTCTATAGCCACATATTTTTTTTTGGCAAATATCTATCCTATGATGCATATTCACCAAGTCGTAAGGATTACTTACTCAATGTGGCCTCAGCCTATGAACCTACGTTCTTCCTTCAAACAGTAAAGTTTGAAAACTAGAGAAATGCAATGGCTGAAAAACTTGATGCAATGGAAAAGAATAAGACTTGAATCATCACTTCCTTGCCCAAAAATCATCAGACATTTGAGAGTAAATGGGTTTATAAAGTAAAGTTTCATCTTGACGGGTTGATCAATACAAGACGCGTCTTGTTGCAAAAGGCTATAGCCAACAAGAAGGTATAAACTTTTTTAATATTTTTTCACATGTTGCCAAAATCGTCATTGTGAAAGTTTTTTTAACCTTAGTGACTTCTTTCAATTGGCAACTTACCCAAATGGATATAAATAATACCTTTTCTAAATGGTGATTTGTTTAAATAATTTTACATGTCCTTACCTATGGGATATAAGACCATTATAGTACCAAGTAAGGGTGAGAAGTTTGTGTGCTAGTTGAATAAGTCGATATATAACCTTAAACAAGCATCTAAGGAACGATTGGTGAAGTTTTCTTCTGCATTGACCATCCATGACTTTATTCAGTCAAAGTTTGATTGTTTCTTCTTCACTCGCAGCAGTGATACAAATTTTGTTATGTTATCGGTATACGTTGATGTTATACTACTTACCGGACCTTCTTCTAATGAGATAGATGTTTTAAAACAAATCCTCAAAGCATATTTCACACTCAAAGATTTGGGGAAAGCTAAATATCTGTTAGGAATATAGTTATCTTATTCTAAGCAAGACGTATTTCTTTGACAACAAAAGTATTCACACCAAATTCTTGAAAACACTAGTTATCATTATGTGAAGCCTACCTTATTACTGATGAATCCTAACATAAAACTATCAAAACACAATGACACCTTTTTAGATGATGAAGAAGCTACTTGTTAAGAAAGGCTAATTGGTCATGTTCTATATTGTAAATAACGAGATTAGACTTATGTTTTGTTATTCATCTGAATACTGCTTAATATTTACTAAAATATTTGAAAAAGTCTCCTAGGCAAAGAATTTTGATAAAAACCAATCCATGAATTTCGGTTAAAAGATTATATTGATGTTGGCTGAAGAGCATGCCTTGATATCCAACGATCTATTTCACGCTTTTGTATTTTCTTAGCTGACTCATTGGGTCTCGTGAAAATCGAAAAAACAAGCTCAGTCTCTAGATCATTTGCAGAAGCAGAATATAGGGGCTTGGCTTCAGTAACTAGTGAACATACGTGGAATTCTTACCTTCCCCCTTATTTAAGAATCTGATTTTTGTTTCCAACTTCTGTTTTTTTTTTAAATGATAAACAAGGTGAAATTGCTATTGCATCAAATCTAACCTTTCATGAACTTAAAAAACATATAAAGATTGACCGTCATTTTGTGAGAGACTGGATCATTGATGGTTTCTTGAAGGTACATCCTATTTCTTCTTCTTTGCAACTCGCCGACATGTTTACCAAGATATTACCAACTCTTGTTTTGACCAAAATCTTAGCCAAGTTGAGTATTGTTGATGTTCACTTTCCAATATGAGCGGGAGTTTTAGAGATATTCCTTTTAATAATTAAGTTGTAAAGTAGTTGCTAAGCTTTGTTACTTTGATTGTCTATCATAACAAATTCATAGTTATTTTGTTATAAATTAGTTGGTTCATTTAGTATTAGGCCCAAATGCTATAAATATAACCCTTTTCTTTGTATTTACTATAAGTGGAGATTATTGTTGAATAATGAAGAATAACTCTCATTTATAAAACTAGTTTTCCAAAGTCAACATTAAAAAACGAGGGGTCTTGGAAAGTAGAGAAATGTTTAGTAGTGAAGAATAACTCCCATTTATGAAACAAGGGGGTTTCGTTGAAGAAATGCAAAAAGCAAAAAAATGTGTTGGGTTTTGATGGTGGAAATGAGTTGGATTTGCATTTAAGATTGGCTTTGACGATGCCATGATAATCGTCACTTTATTGCTCTATAAATTGACTTGTCCTAAAGCATGGAACCTTTGGTTGATTTTTTTAATGGTTTTTTTTTTTAAAAAAATATAACAAACTGATAAAATTACACCAAAAAATACAAAAAGCCCACATGCCCACAATAAAAAATACAAAAAATGCCTCAGTCAATACGCAATTAATTAGCCACGAGCGTGCACGAGTAATCTTTTTCTTAACAATGGTGTATATAATCATGGTACATGATCGTGTGTACTTTTTAAACAATGGGAAAAAGGACTTCAAATTTAACGATCGTGTTAGTGATCCTAAACAATCTTGTTGACCATAGCAAACGATCGTGTTAATCATGAAAAATGATCGTGTTGATTATGGTAAGCGATTATATAGTCTAATATAAATGATCGTTAAAAACTTCAAATCTAACGATCATGTTGACCATGCTAAATAATCGTGTTGACTATGTTAAATGATCGTGTTGACTATGGTCAACGCTCGTTTATATCATATCAGCACGATCATGTAGTTCTTTTTAAACGATATAAAAAGGTCTTCAACTCTAAACGATCATATGACCATGGTAAACGATCGTGTAGATTATGCTAAATAATCGTTTAGATCATATCAACATGATTATGTAGTTCTTTTAAATTATAGGAAAATAGCTTCAAATTTAAACGATCATGTTGACTATGGTAAACGTTTGTTTAGATCATGTCAAAATGATAAATGATCTTGATATTCTCAAATATGAAGATGAAGCAATTTTAAAAAATCTTGCTGAAAATGGAGAACATGAAATAAGAGATCTAAATAGAAGAATAAATTGTTTAAAAATAAAAATAAAGAAACTTTGGAATAGGAGGTGAAGAAATCTGGAAGAGAAAATGAATAAATCAAAAAGAAGAAGAAGAAAGAAAATGAAGAATCATCTGAAATCTCAATGCAAATATAGAATTTATGAAAATATTTTACCGGCTTAATAGGCTTTTGTTTTTTATTACATGGATAGTAAATATTTTTGGATTTTGTTATATTTACGAAAATTAACTTTTTTTTAGTTCTTACATTTTTTTTATAAAAACCCTTTTTGAGAATCTTTAGAACTATTTTCCCTTTTTTTTTTTTTATTCTTATGCTATTAGATTCAGATTGATCTCTCAAAGAACCCAAAGAACACATTTGTTTATTCCTCTAATGTGTAATACCGATGACTAAATTTAAGGATGCAAAAGAAATTGTGATATTGTTGAAATTTATGTCATAAAACTCATAGATTGAAAATATAATTAATTGACTGTTATTAATAAAGTGTTATTGCAATTTCAGTAGATGTTATTGCTTATATTATTAGTTTTGCCAATAACCCAAATCCATTAAACTAACATCCTAAGTTGTTTGATGAGTCTTGAATAGTATGTAGAAACATGTAGGGATTAATGTTCAAGATCAGCTTAAATGGTGTATTGTATAAGGATAATGTTGTGTACCTTATCCTGGTAATACTATGGATACGACTCACTTTATATTTGATACAAACACGATGATCCAACATGTTTGTGTAGATGACATGCAAGTAAGGGTATCCTACATAATGAGTTTTCATAAGATCGGACAACAAAATAGTAACCATTAGATGTAACATCGTTAACTAATTAGATTTCTAGTTCATTAGGATGACCTAGGTAATTTAGTCTTAATCCTGAGTGTATTATGAACTTTTGTTTGCAAGGAATTGTCCTTTGATTTGTACTGGTCAGAATGGTCAGATTGTCGATTCTATACTTATAATTTTAGGGACAAGAGCGAGTGGGGAACTGAAAACATAATTACACAAGATGAAATTCACTCCTTCTGATTTTAGGGTTAGTAGATGAGTGTTCCCTTAAAAGGTGACTCTGATACTTGAAATGAGTGTTCCCTTAAATAGTGATTCTGATACTTGAACAAAGGGCCCTACCCTCTCTATCACACGAGGAGGGTTTCTGTTTATTGGATGGACCATAAACAAGTTGTTCATTAGAGGAGAACTAGTATTTAAGGACTAGAGGTAACACAGGGGTAAAACAGTAATTTGACCCAACTAGTGTTACGAACAATCGTAAAGGACTAACTTACTATTACTGGCCTAAATTTGTAGGCACATAAATATATCTACAATGAAAAGAGTTCAACAGTAAGTCTTTAGTGGAGTGTACACACAGTTAATGAATATTGATTAATGTGGTTAATTAGTTTAGTCAATTCATCTCATATCGTTGTTGCTTCTGATCTTAGGTCCATTAGGTCACCTTCCTAGCTTGTAAAGGGTAATGAGATTTATTTATATTGGTTATAATTTAAAATATTTAAATTTACTTTGGGAATTAGTTTAATATATAATGATACATTATAATATAAAGTTTATCAAAATTTATTATATAAATTTAATTTTTAATATCATTCAAAAAATATTTATGAGAGATAAAATATTTGAATGGGTTCAAATATTAATTTAATGTGAATTAGATTCATATTAAAATTATTGGTTTTGAGAGAAATTTATATTTGAATATGATTCAAAGTTATTTAAGTTAAATATAAGATATTTAATAGAAAATTTTTAAAAATAGTAGATTTTACAAAATATTTACAACCTATAGCAAATTGCATCACTGATAGTCATTAATATGTTGTAGTGATAGAATCCAAAATTTTGCTACAGCTTGTAAATATTTTAATTTATTTTGCTATTTTAAAAATTCCCCATATTTAATGTAGCTATCAATTAATTGAAAAATTAATTAATAGTTTAGTTTAATTTTAAGAAAATTTTCAAAAATAGCAAATTTTATAAAATATTTATAACCTATAACAAATTCTATCACTGATAGTCATTGATATGTTATAGTGATAGAAGACTATCAATGATAGAATTCAAAATTTTGCCATAGATTATAAATATTTTAATTTATTTTTTTATTTTTAAAAATATCCCTTAATTTTATTTAATTAAACTAATTTAAAACTGTAAGATATTTGAGAGATATTCATTAAATATGGGCATTTTTAAAAATAGCAAAATAAATTAAAATATTTACAAGTTATATCAAAATTTTGGATTCTATCACTGATAGTCTTTTATCACTATAGCATATCAATGATTATCAGTGATCGAATTTGCTATAAGTTATAAATATTTTGTAAAATCTACTATTTTTAAAAATTTCTCATTTAAATAAAATATTAATTAAATATAATTTAATTAACTATTAATTGAATAATTAATTAATAGATTTGAAATTTCTATTAGTTTAATATTTTAAAATTAATAGAATCTCATGATTCTCTCCTACGCCCTCAAGGAAAGGGAGTTATAAATAAGCAAAAGTAAAACCGTTTTTCTTAATTAAAAAAGCCAATGTTTTTGCTCTCTGCAAAAATAGTTTCTCTCTAAACTTTTTTTCCATCCCAATTGGTTCCCACAAACCAATCTCATCCTAGAGGATAGGAAGGTCTCTAACGGTGGTGTCTCAATTTGAAGTTTTTTAATTTAGATGAGTCAAACTAAGTAAGTTTTACATTCTCTGTATCTTTTAATTTAAAAGCATGCTTAGTCTTTAAGTTATAATAAGAAAATTAGTTTTTGTATTATTTTGCCAATGTATTAGTATTTTGAAATTTTCAAATTAAATTAAGCAATGGTTCTATAAAATCTTCCGCTGTCAAGGACTTTTATCCTTCAATTGGTATTAGAGTCATTGGTTAGGTGGAATTTTTGCATTATGAATGGGGTTTGCAAAATAGATGTTTTCAATTTTGGTACCTAAGATTACATTTTTTCATTAATTTGATTGATGTAAGGGCCTGTTGTTTTTAACATTTTAATTATGTAATCAAGTTTGTAAGTTTGTGTTGTTCAATGGCTAGAGTTGTAGTAAAGTGACAATTTTTGGAGGAATTTTTTTCCTAATTTTGTATTTGGTACATAAATTTTTAAGGATGTTCATGCATTATATATTATAAATGTTATAATATATGGTATTAATGCATGGTTTTGAATTTTATGAATGCACAGTTTTCTGATTATAGAATTAAATTGATCCAACTGGATAATGCTAGTTAGTTTACGTCCTAGACTTTTGATAATTATTGTATGTCAATTGGGATAAGTGTTGAACATATCATGTAGCTCATGTTCATATATAAAATGGTTTAATAGAATCATTTATAAAATGTTTGCAATCAAATGCTAGACTATTGCTTATGAGAGCTAAGCTTTCTACATCTGTATGGAGACATACTACTTTGCTTGTCGCATCACTTGTGCATATTAGGCCGGGAACTTATTAAAGTACTCATCATACAATTAGAATATGGTCGTGAACCAAATATTTCTCATTTCAGAATTTTTTTTATGCTTAATATATATTCCAATTACTCTACCACAACTTATTGTGGCCTTTTATGTAAATAATGAAGCCTTATCACATAAGAAAAGAAGAAAACATGGAAAAAAGTAGAGAATTTGATTAACTTGTGTATCACATATTACAAAAGAACTTTATCTTTGTTTTATTGCATTTCATATGTCTTATAGCAGGATATTAGGAAAAAAGTAGAGCTTAACAATAGAACATCACACAGGGAGACACATTCAACCAACGAGGCAACGAGCAAGCAAGCTAGGTGATTTGATGCATTAGTAGATAAATTTGATTGGATCGAATGTCAAAAAAGGACAAGAGAACGTCTGCACGACGTTTATGCCACTTCAATCAGAATCATTAATGAAGTTTGAAATGTCCTGTCAACATCACTCCTTGCCTATAAATATAAGAGTCTACTTAAAAGAAAAGGGTGCAAATTTTGGATTGGCGAGCAAGCTCACTATCTGCCACTCTTTCTTTGTTAAGTTTTAGGTGACAACTTAGAGCAAAAGGAGAGAGAGTTTTTCTCTTACCATTTCTCTCTCGCAAACAAACAAAAATTAGAGCCAAGGAGTTTTAGAAATCATACTCTGAGGCTTGACTCATTTGTCTATATACCATTTTATGATTTTGTTGTATTAATTTCTAACATGTACTCCATGGCTGAAAGGCCTACAAAGTTATATTTAAGAAATTAATGCATTTCTGCTACCACTCTTCCATCCTGCTGTTGATATCCAGTTTCAATCTACCTAATTAATTTATGAGCAATGCAATGTGTTATTAATACTAAAGAATTTGAATGTATGCCTTATAAGTTTTGTTTAGCTAAATACGAATGTCAAAGCATTGTTTAATAAAGCGTAAGAGAATTGCATTGATAACAATCGCCTGACGTGTGAAAGCACATATTTAACTAAACAAGTGTGGCAAAGAGATTGTAATAATACACTCTTGTCGTCAAGTTCATCCTTCACATAAGTTGTAGAAATGTTAACTTGTGTAGTGAAAGCACCGAGAGGTTGATCACCTTAAATTAGGATAAATTACTAGTAATGTAAATAAAATGATTAGATGCAGAGCATAGCTTAACATTCAGTATTTGAATCTTAAGGGAAAGCAAGTATGGCGAAGGAATCAAAAGGACTCTCGCCTTAATTCAGAAGTTAATAGATGATTTGTATTGTCTCAAAATGTTAATACACAATACATTGTCGTTATTTAATTAAATATTCCTTCATGTCATGCCTGCAAATTGAGTTCATTTTTCATTTCATTTCATCGCCATGATCACCTTGCACCACTAAATGCACCTTAGTGTAAATAGTTAGGATAAAATATATTGATCATATTCACACTGTATAGATTATACCGCATAGGTTTATCTGCGTGATAGGTTCAATAGAAACATTAATTCCATGTGTTTGACTCTTAGCTTACCACAAAACCTTTCTTCGCTCACACTATGGCGATAGAGAGGAAAACTTGTATTGCATGCATATCATGAGAAGATTAGCAAGCATAGACAAGATTTGCTCCTTCTATCGCACCATCCTAGCCTATTGGCCTAGTAGGTCACTCAATTAGAGCTCAAACATGACATATCCAAGAACAATTGTATGGCACATAATGAAACAAGAAATTGACATCGACACTTAAATGTTCAAAGAATAAGGACAATTTACGTAGCAGGGTATGGACATATCCCGCCTAAGCATGCTTATAAATACCCTTGAACTCCATCAAACACAGAGAAAAGGGAGAATAGTTAGAATAAATGCTCACACTCTTCAGAAATTTATCCTTTCCCACCTCTTCTTTAATCAAATTCTAGGTGAGAGCTTAGAGAAATGTTCGAGAGAAAAGCCCACAACTCATTCTCCTAAATTGTAAAAGAGCCAAGGAATGCATAGCAATGCATTTTACAACTCGACACCATTGGTTCACCTCCTAGCTTTTACCTTTACGTATTATTTGAACTGTATGAACTTCATGGCCAACAGGCCTATATTATTTATCAATACAATTCATGTTTAGTATCTTTATCATTCTCCCATGTCTTTAATTTTCATACTCTTGTCTTTGCATTATAAAAGATTTGAGTCATTATATTGTGTCCTCGAAACGTTTTTACACGTATAAAGATTATCGAGTTTAGTCTGAGCCTAATTCAAATGTCTGATTCAATTCAAAAGAAAGAATCAAGCAATGGTAGCTAAATACTCAAGAAGGAAACTGGCAAAGACCACATACAAAAAGGATTTTGGAAACAAAATTTATTCCAGCATTTAACTCTTTCATCTCTTGCATTCTGAGAGGCAAGCAATTATGGCATTCAAGCACTAAGAGGTAGCATGCCTTATGTGAGACTCTGATTCGCGATTTACCCTTTACGCGGTAAGGCCCTATGCAACAAAGACAATCTATGCTATAAAATGGGACTTACTGGAAAGTTTGACATGATTAATTGTTAGACAACTAGCTCACTTCACCAAAAAATGGCGGTAAAACCCTAACGTCAGCAGCTTGATGATTGATTTGACCTCACAACCTAATATGAATCTAGGATAAGGGTTTGGCAGTGACACGTTGAACTTTGTGAGTGGACCCCCTCGTCACTAGATGGAAGTCATCATTTATACGTGAAAAATGTCACCATAAAGGCTTATAATTGGTGAAGCTCGACCATTTTGAAGATACTTCTACTTTATGATCGTTTAAGAAACAATTGAAAGAATTTCCATGATTTCTAGACATTTTCAAAAACTTAAACCAACGTGAAATGCAAGGAAGTAAAAGAGGATTCAATGCTAATGAGGAAGCAAGGAAGCCAACTTATTTGTGAGTAGTTCTCCCTTCAAACATTTTCAAAGCAAAAAGGAATTTTCAATGTGTCTAAATCCTTTAATATGCTTCCTTTGAAACCTCAAATATAAGTGATTTTTACTATGCTTCAAAAGATATAGATTTTAAAATGTGTAAGTTTTGACTTGAATTAAAATGATGAATTGAGATGACCTTTATTCCCTATGCATGAGAAGCCTGTGTGTCCTATGAGATCTCGAATAAGATGCTCTATTTTTGTTGTGTTATCTGGAATAGAATGCTCTATTCTTACTCAAGGTGATAGACTGTCCCAAAGAAAGGAAAGTCAAGTTAACAACTTTCCTACTGTAAAAGAAAGTAGAAGGATGAAGGATTTCAATTAAGCTAGAAGAAAAGATACGTATACCATGAGTTGGTTAGTATTTTGAAGAATATTCGAAGATAAATATTACCCTAAGGTCTATTGTGAAACAAAGAGGGATGCATTCTTAAGATTAAGAAAAAATTATTTGTTAGTGGCTGAGTACGAGAGAAAGTTCACAGAACTCTCTCGATATGCAGAACCAATTATGGCATCTAAAAGTGCTAGATGCCAACAATTCGAGAAAGGAATTAGACAAAGAAATTTTGACTCCAGTGACAGCAACATCAAAGTGGAAGGATTTCTCACAGTTGGTTGAAACTGCTTTACGAGTGGAACAATGTTTATCATAAAAAAAGTTTGATCATATGGATCCTCAATTTGATTCAAAGATAAGCTATAACGAAAGGAAGTAAGAAACAAAAAATAGTTTTGATCTTGGAATATTGAAAGGAATGTAACAGGTATCACCTTGGTCAATGTCTCAAAGGAGGAGACATCTGCTTTTGTTGTAAGCAATCATGACATTTTGCGAAATCATGAGATTTTGTGAAAAATTGTTCTATGATGAATCTAGGTCAACCAAGAGATCAAGGAACTGTTTCAGTATCAATAAATCAACCGAAGATGACTCCAGGAGGAGAAGGACCTGACATTGTAAAACAACAAGGACTTATGAGAAGTTAAGTGTATTATGTCTAAAGTATGTTATGTAATAAGTTTTATGTAAATAAACGGTATCATTTATGAATTTTGCTTTGTGTTTACATTTTAAGGACGAAATTTCTCAAGGGGGTAAGAAATATGAAAACCTAAAATTTCTTAAACCCTTGCAAATTATTAAATTGGTCAAGGATAGTGGAAAATGAATTTTTTTCGGGAAAAATAATAAAAGATTTGGAATTAAAGTTGAGGTTTAAGGAAAAGTAAAAAGTTGGAAATTTTGGCTAGTGTCAAAAATTAAGTCATTAGGTGTTTGGAGGTTGTTTGGGTAGCCAAGGAAAGGAAAGAACCTCTAAAGAGGTTATTTGGCATCTTGGAGATGTGTTTAGGTGTTTTGGGATGGCTTGGCGAAATGGCTTTGATTATGCGTTTGGAGGTTATTTTGTTGGCTTTTGGCTAGGCGAGAAGAACCTCCAAGTGGGTGTCATTGGGCAAGAATGGTGCTATGTGATAAGACATAGAGGTTAGTAAGGGGTTTTGGGTGTTTAAGATTGGCAACAAAGAAAAATCATCAAGGTTAGGCATTTTGTGTTGGACGGCCAGGGCTATGCGAGGTGATCATAGAGGTTAATTATGCTTTTTGGACATCCATGTGACAAGTGGTTTCAAGTTAATCCCAGTGTCATCACCATTTTATCATGCATTTTGTGACCAAGAAAGATGTGGAGGAGTTGCTGAGGTGTTAACAAGAGCTTAAGAGGTGAGTCTAATCAAGGATTAAGTGTCACCTTAATCTCATGCAAGGGACTATACATATGCCAACTTGAGTATTGAATTTTTCACAACTCACTTGTCCAAAATCACTCGTTTTAGTCTTGAAAGTTAAAAAATTGAGTCTAGTTTGTGAGAGAGGGTTGCTATTAGTTTTACATTGAAGGAAGTTAATGTTTTAATCAAGGAAATGTGAGAAGGTCATTTCTTGGGTGAATCTGAGCAAGGTGCATTCCAAGTGGGCTACAAAGCTCATCTTTAAAAATTTAATTAAGAAATGTTGAGGTAAAAAAGTTAACTCATTGCAGAGAAACTTTGTAGAAGGAAGTTTTGTCAAAAGAGTTATTGATTTTAAGTTATGAGTTTTTAAAAATAGGTCATAATTTTGAAAATTATTCAGTATTCTGGGAAGTGGGCGAGAGGCTTGAATGGTTAGGAGAGATGGACATGTGTTTTGGTTATAGAGGTTATTTTAGGTTAGGTTGCACGAATATGACAAGGTCATGGCACAGTCAAGAGGCAAGGCATGCGCTCAGGCTATGCGCAAGACCCTTCCTTAAGAGGTTAGCATTGTAGGTGGTGTGTGTGAAGCACCAACTCGTGCACCATTCATGTGAGTGGCACTAAGTAGACGACAGACACGCACGCAGAAACCCCTTGCGAGGTTACCATGCGACAAGCCCCAAGGCCATGCGTGTGCGGCCAACCTTGCACCATGTCAATAGGCTCCGAAGGGCTGTTTACGAGTTGTTTTGGGCTGTCTTGATATTTTTGAAAATTCTAAGTAAATTTTTAGATATTTTCATGTTCAAGGAATTAATTAAGAATAAAATATGAATTTTTCGGGACAATGAGGATTAAGAGAAATTCCCGAGACCAAGGCTATATTCAAGTGTTGTGAGTAACAAAATGTTTTGAATAATTTATTAAGTATGTTTTTAAGCATAGAAGCGATAGTTTGTCAGTAACATCATGTTTCAAACGTTATATATTAAACATGGTTTCCAAGCTATTATTTCAAGTCATGGTTTACAATAAATGTTTATGAATTGTTTTCAAGTAACATATTGTTTAAATGATTTCATGATCAAGAAAATATTATAAATACTTTCAAGAAAATATTTCAATGTTTTCAAGAAAATGTTTTCAAATGTTTTTACTCATGCCCGAATATTCCATAACACCTATTGTACACATGTAGTTAACTTCATACTAATGGTACGGATGATGAACCTATTATTAACTATGGACCATCAGGAAGGAGATATTATTATGCCTTAAAGGAGAAGGATTAGCTATCCATCGACTATCCCGTCTTCGGACGAAGGGGTAAATACTGCACGTGGCTATAGAGGACTGTCTTAAAAAAACTACACAAATGTTTCAAGTTTGATGTTATGACTGGTTACTAATAAATGTATTTAAGCTTCGATTTCATACTAAAATATTTATGAAAACTTATTTTATAAAATCATTGCTCACTAAGTCTTTCGATTTATCCTTTCAAAAATGTTTTCCTTCTTTCTAGGTACAAATTGTGGATCACTGCGTGCTGAACATACGACTGTCAGGCAAACTTAGTTTTTCATGCAAGGACATTATTTTGTTTTAAATAGTATTGTGTTTGAGGTTGTTCTCGAAGTAAACGTCTTCAGCTGATATCATGCCACATCTTAGGATGAGCATGCAGATGTCCAGGGTGCGGTGTGACAGTGTGTGTCACCAACTGCTCGAGAGAGTAGGTAGCAAGGATAGAGCTCAACATGCACAAAAACGAGTTGGAGACTAACTCCATCCTAGTAATTAAACATGCATCATTTGTGTCTCAAGAGGAGAACAAGTGTGGTAACTTGGGGCTGAGAGGTTGTCATCTTTAAAAGAGAGGTAATATGACCCTTATAGTTATGAAATCTAGATGGCTATCCTGTAATTTATCTTCATCATTGTATCTCGAGAGGCAAGTAAGTGTGGTGTTTAGACACTACGAGGTGTCTGCCTTAACTAGAAGATGGTTACTTGATCTCTATCACATCAAGGACTACAGGACGACTTAATCACATAGAATGAGAGACATTCCTTCACACTTTCTTAATACAAGTTAGTTCACTTTCCATCCTCCACACTTTTTGTCACCTTCACAGAATCTCTAGTGTAGATAGTAGTTTTACTACACATACATGCATTTGCTTTATACTTTATAGAAATGTATACTGCCTAAACGAAAAGTAGATCTCATCACTAAAATGTAATAGAAATTCCATGTGTTTGACCTTGGATTTTTCAAGAAATCTCTTGTTTCTCTTACACTTGAACAAGCAATAGGAAAATTTGTACTACATGTTTATCATTTGGAAATCAGCAATGCATAGATAGGATAGCACCTTTTTTAGCAATCTCCTACCCCAGTCGCCTACTAAGTCACACAATTAGAGCTTAGTATAGCACATCCCTAAACAAACATTGCATACATAATACACAACTAATCCAAGCATTACATTCAGATAGATGGAAATTATATTTAGTCTAGGCGATATATCATTGAGCATGTTCACTGCATGCGAGTTGCTCACTATGTCTCTCCATATCGCATGACAACTAAGTCCTCATTGAGTATAAGTTTTCTACTACTTGCCAAGTGCAAGCGAAACATTAGGTTTACCTAGGTGATCTAGGGTCAAACACAAGGAATTGATTCAAGATATTAGTTTTAGAGATTACTTATCATCTAAGTAGTATAAAAGAATTATTTAAATAGTATAAAGAATGTAAGGATGAACTCTACATATTTATGTACACTTAGAGAATTCTGAGGGGGAATATGAATGACGAGACAGAAATGTGAACTAACTTGTATTCGAAAGAAAGCAAAGGAATCTCTATACATTGTAATGCGATTAAGTAATGTGATAACCTCGATGCGGTATATCTCACTCAACCAACTTATAATTAAGGTGTGCTTCTCTCAGAGTCATTAAACACCACCACATGGTTACCTCTCGAGATCCATATGATTAAGTATGCTTAGAAGAGATATAACTAGAGATTTCACTTATAAAATGTATAAATCTTTGCAATTAAGGACAAAAACCTCTCAACGTCTAATGTCCACACTTATTCACCTCTCGAAATACAAATCATGGAAGTTATCTCGCTAAGGTAGAGTTTGTTGCCAAAGTCCTCCTTGCATGCATTAGCATTATCTTTGCTACTTACCCTTCGGGCAGTTGACGATTAATGCTAGCAAAGCGATAAACATAACTCAACTAATGCGATAAGAATTATAAACTAGACTTCTTATCAAGAACTTATCACTAACTTAAACTACTAATAACACATTTATGAGTGAAAAGTGAAGAAGTGGTGTATTGAAAAAGTATAAACATGTAATAAATTAAAGAATGTAGGCTTTCGGCCAATATACAATATGAACAACATATATTACAAAGAAATGTAACTAAAAGTGGCAAGCAAGGAAAAAGGAAACTATTACAAGTTAGGACAAATGGGAAGATGGAATCTTCTTTACTCAAAAGTGAAGCTCTCTCCCTATAATTTGACCAAAGAAAAAGAGAATGGGATTGACTTACGGCTGAAGGACTACTTCCTTCCATCTCTCTCTAGGTTTTTGGCTCATGTGAGCTCTTTGGTCCATTCAGACCCCTGTAGGCTCTTTCGTCCATTCAGACCCTCCTCTCTTGGTAGAGAAGAGATTCTTTTATAAGCATCTTTTCAGTGGAAATTTTCTATTAATCTAAACCTTTTGGCGCAGCACGCAAAAAGTTGTCTGTGACATGTCACATCATATCCAACTACCAATCTTGTCGTTTAGCAAACCACTTCTTGCATTGTGATTTGTCTTCTCACCTATTCTTCTCAAAAGAGGCTCTAAGATTTGCTAACATCTTCTTTTGTTCATAGACTTGCATTTAGACACAGAAAACTATGTAAAAGAGACATAATGCTTATGTAAAGTATATTTTTTAATACTTATGAGTTTGCAATATAAGTTACCTGTTTTGATTCTCTTTTTGTGCGTTTTGACCTTGTTATTCTGATAAAAGAGACATAATAGCTTGTATTTCTACATGTTATCACCTACTAAGTCACACACTTAGAGCTGAATACAACACATCCTTAAACAAACGTTGCATACATAATACACAAGGAATCCAAGCATTACATTTAGATAGATGAAGATAAAGGTGGACAAGAAAAAGTAGTAGCTGAAGATGAAGAAAAAGATAATGAAACATCATATGAAAGTGATGAAGAAGAAAATATGAGGAGGGAAAACAAAACACAAAAAGCCAAAAGCAAAACTTAAATATTATGATATTCCACTATCTTTGTCTATCTAAAAAGAATAACTGACTATCTTTCCTACAATTCATTGTTCTTATTATTAACTCCAACAATTTCTTACAGCTAAAAGAAAGAAAGAGAAGATGAAGAAACAATAAAAGAAAAAAAAGATGAATAAAAATAGAAGAAAGCAAATCTAGAAGAGGAGATGAAAAAATCTTGAAGATAAGATGAATAAATTGCAAAGAAGAATAAGAAATAGAAGTGACGAATCGTTCTCAATATCAAGGATAAATCTGGAATTTATGAAAATATTTTACAGATTTCTTGGACTTTTTTTATTTTGTTACCTAGGCGATAAATATTTTGATATTTTGTTAAGTTTATGAAAATTTACCTTTAAACATTTTATAGAACCTTATTAAAACTAATAAAGAAAAAACTTAGACACATAAAGTTAAAGTCTTTTTTTTTTAATTCAATCTTTCCAGAAGACTAAAACTTATAAAAGTAAAAACAAAAAACTATATTTTTTCGAATAGTTTTGAAAATACATGTTTTTTTCAACTCATTTTTAAAAAGACCTTGACAAACCATTGAAAGCAAACCAAACAAATATCTACCAAATTAATACTTCAATTACAAATGTGAACAAACCAAACAAATCATTCGAAACAAATCTTAAAGTATACAAATTTTGCATTACATGAATATACCAAACAATATAAATAACTTATAAATTTTCTTTCCTTTAAGGTTATGCATAATACATAAAATTGTTTTTAGAATATCATTATATTCTAAAAAAAAATCTAAATACAACTTAAAAATGTAAAAGAAACAATATATAAAATCCTACCATAATTATTGAAAAAGAGGAAATTCAATGAATGCATTTAATCACAAGTGAAGTTGAGGACCTCAAAATGGCTGAAGTCTTAACTACTAAATTCGCTAAATTTAAGAACCCGTATAGAGGAGTCCATGCGGTGAGTTCAGTAAGACTTGTGTCTTTGCTAACTACGCGATAAGGACCAACAAAGATCATTTGAACATTGTAATGAATGATTGAAAGCAGAGACTTATTGCGATGAGCAATCAGAATGCAGAGAGTCATGGGGCAAGTGATCTACAAAGTTCAGAAGAATGATGCGGCTAGGAAGGCTATGTGAAACGAAATGCGATGAGGCCATAACTCTTCTTCACCAAGGAACCTAGACACAGGGATACTATTGTAATGTATAACATTTCAATCTCTTCTACAATGGTATCTCTAAATTTTTGTACATACTATATGTGTTTCTTTTTGTAATTATTTTATACTTGTAAAATTGGTTTTGTAACATAGGTTTCTATATTCTTCTTAGTTTTGGGGGAGCAAATTCTCTCACTAAGCCTGTAGGCTATTAGGAAAGGATGTATACAATGAAGTCAGTTTGCAAGAAGGATCCCGTTAAAACGCATTAGGCTTTGTAATAGGTTCCAAAATAAGCATAACCAAAAGAGTCTGTAAAAGCGCAAGTCAAGTAGAGTTACATTTAGTCATAATTATGGTTGTCTTTCTATAACACTCATGTAATGTATTTTAAACCACTTTTATCAAAAGATTCTAAATAAAAATGATTTTTTTTATAAAAAAAACACTTTTTTATTATGTCAATCCAAATAAGTCTTAAGTCTTCTAGTTAAATTGACTAACGAAAAAAATGAAAAATTTATTAAACTAAAATTAAAACATGGTATATATGTGATATATATTTACAATTTTCACTATATTACCAATATATTAATATTTGGTTTATAATCAAGATCACAATAGATAGGTCATCAATTTTCACCTTGAAAAAATATAACAAAATAAACAAAATATCCTAAAATGAAGGAAATATTCATTTTAAATAAAGAAGAGAAAAGAGATAATAAAAAAAGATGATCCAAGTTTTCCTACTGTTTGTCCAAGTGTAAGAGAAGCAGTAGGTTTACCTGGGTGATCTAGGGTCGAACACGGAAAATTGTTTCAAGATATTAGTTCTAGGGTATTACTCATCTGCTAGGCGTTATAATGGTTGCGGTAAAAGAATGTATAAAAAGAACTAAAGTTATTCACACTCACCTAGAGACTCATGCACAGGGGGATAAATTATGGTAAAATAGAGGATTGAGTGAACTACTTGCATTAAGAAGGCGATGAAGGAAGGTCTCAAGTTATCATGCAAGCAAGCTATATGACCACTTCACTGCTATATAATTCATCAAGCTATCTTATGTTTAATGTGTGCTCCTCTTGGATTTGTTGAACGCCACACTTGATTTTCTCTCAGAATCCCAATGACTAAGATTAACTAAATAATTTATATCTAGTAATACATATTTATTCTGCTTAGAGTGCTTCTCATTTAAGAACAATAACCTCTCGGTGTCTTAACCCACACTTGTTTGCCTTTCAGAATACAAATGAATGAAGTCCTCTCGTAAGGTTAAGCAAAATCTTCCTTACGTGTGTTAACCATGTGTGAAATGTAGCTCAGCTAAAACACTAAGCAGTAGAAATACTTACTAATTAATGAAACCGCATCATATACCTAACTATAAGTAATGTGAAGACAAATGAATAGTAGAGGCATTGATGGATTGAGAAGTGTATAAAAATACATTGTATTCAAGAATGAAGACATTTGGCCATTGTACAATATAACTAAATACATTATAAAGAAATAATAAAATTGTAAGAGAAAGAAAGTGAAATACAAGTTAGGAGAATGGGACATGACTCTTCTCCTCTTAAAATCTAGGCTTTCACATTACACTTTGATCGAAAAAGATGAAGAAGTGTTGTACATTCGGTGGTTAGGCTAATCCTTGCCACCGAACTTCTAGGTTTTAATCCATGTAACCCTTCTTTGTGGTTTATTCAGATCCCAACTAGCGCATGGAGGCGTCACTTTTCTCCATTTGGAAATGAAGTGCTTTTATAGGCAACTTTTTGGTAGAAAACTTCTATTCTTCTAAAATTATCCGTGCTAAGTCAGTCCTATGAAATCACGTCACTCCAACTATCATTCTTATCTTCTAGTGTGCCTTTCTCGCATGGTGACGTAATTCCTCACCTAGAGATGTTTAATTACTCGATGAATTCCCCTCGCTTGACTCTTGCGCAAGGTGTTTCCTATGATTCACTAGTTCATTCTTTGTTCCCTATCCTCCATGGAGACATGATAATTGAGTAAAACAAGCATGATACCTATATAATTTGTATTTCTCAATATTTATACATTTACAATATAAGTCACACACTTTGTTCATCTTTTTATGCGTTTTGACCTCATTATTCTAATAGAAGAGCTTATAATAACGGGTATTTTTACACGTTATCCGAATGACTAAAAAAAAAGCTTTTCAAAAGTTCATTATTGTATTAACTTTTCAAGATTTTCAACGATCGCAAAAGTTTGTGGGTCAAAAGTTCATTGGCGAAGTTGTAAAAAATGATACCTAGTGGTTGATCGACAATGGTTACTATGAGTGGTGTTCGAAGTTGGTCGATGAATTTTCTTGATTGTGAATTAGGGAAAAGATATAATTTATGGGCTTGAATAGTATTTACTATTCAATCCCATGAGAAATAGTATAGGAAGCCTTGGTGGAGATGGTCGTTGATCAATGGTGAAGATGGTTGTTGATCAAAGGTGAAAACAATCAACGGTCACTAATTTTAAGATGATTGGTTGGTCGTCGACCATCATGACAATCCGTTGTCAAGGGTCATGGCTATACATCATTGACCATCACCACGATCATTTTTTAATAGGCATGATATCGATAATTAATGATAATGATTGGCTGTCATCGATCGAGATGTTCACCTCATGACAGTAACGTCCATAGTTGTAGGTCACAGCGATCAAGATGATTGATCACTAACGGTTAAGACAATTGATAAAGACGGTTAAGATGATTGATAATCGACAATTAAGGGGATTTGGAGTTGATGATTAAGATGATTTGAAGTCGACGATTAAGATGATCGATTGTTGTGACCATCAATCGATCATCGTGCTTGTCGTGAAGTTGACTAACATTTGTTGTCAACGATCATCAATGATCATTAATAAGATGTTGAAGCGAAAATTTTCTAAAACATATGATCTTTAATATATATAAATTTTAAAAAAAAAACTATAATCATCTTAATCCCATAAATTTTATTCCAAGTGTCCAAACAAAGGTTTCGCTTGAAATGCCAAACCCCCCTAATTCCAAACTCATGGGCCACATCTACTAAGTTTCTTAAACATAAAACCATTATATGTGGATCAATATTTACCCTTTAACTATGAACACAAGAATGTCCAAGTGTGACTTTCAAATTAAAAATAAACTTAAAAGTGTCTTAAGTCTAAAAAATCCCTTCAAAAGGCCCAAGTGTGACTTCCAAATTAAAAATCAACTTTAAAGTGTAAGTCTAAAAAACCCTTTCAAAATGCCTAAGTGTGACTTTTAAACTTAAAGTGTCTTATGTCTAAAAAATCATTTCAAAGGCCTAAGTGTGTCTTTGAAACTGATAACCAAACACAAAATATTAAAAAGAAAAAAGGTTTGTGTAACGTTTTAAATGTCAAAACAAGTTAAAAAAAGTGTTTAACTCAAGCACGTTAACCTTCAAATTAAGTAAAAACTACTCAAGTGTGACGTTAAAACTAAAAACCATCCAAAAATCACATTTTAAATGTGTTAATTCTCAAAATAACTTATCAATGTCCATGTATACCTTCCTAACTCAAAACCAACCCCAAAATCTAAAAAACTTGTCTAAATAGCACTTTAACTCTTAAGTGTAACTTATAGACTAAAAATCAACTACCAAATATCTAAAAAGTATTTTAGATACGCATGATTAGCTACCATGGCTATAGAATAGCCACAACATATTACAACTAAAGTGATTGGCTACCATAGTTGCACAATAGCATATAGTACAACTAAAGCATACAATAAATATGAAATACATGCATGATTTGCTATCGTAGTGGAAGAATATTCGCACGTAATATCAATGTCAACCTAAAAAGTTTCTTAAAAGTGTAAAATTAACTATTAAAATGTATCTATATAACACTTTAAATCCCTCGTGTATTTATAATTAATATTTCGTTATATACAGATAATAAAGTTCAATATATTACAGTATATACTATAGCATAATTCTAAGTGTAACATTATCCATAGAAGTTCTTAACATTCATAGAAGTTCTTAACATTAGTTATATCCATAGAAGTTCTTAACATTCAGTCAAATTACAATGGTTGGATCAAACTTACAGTGACAAGGGGTCTTTACTACAAGAAGGAATTTAGAGCCCGTGGTCGTGGACTCAATTAGAGAACTGTTCAGCGAGCACTGCATCTGACGTCCTACAAGAAGAAAATAAAAGGAGTATGTCGGTGTGATTGTGGTCATTTGCAAGAAAAGAAAATCGAAAGGGGGTTATTTTCGAAGAAAATTAAGTGGGGGAGGGGTTTCTGAATAAAAAAATTGGATGAGGATCGGGAAAGACAACTATGGGGCAGTCACGTTTTTCATTGGTAGGTGAGGATCACTGATTGAAAAGAATATCTGAGGGCGGTGGGGTTTGTTTGCAGAAAACAAAAATTGCAAGGGGGGATTATTTGTTGAAAAGAAAATTGGGGGAGGGGAAGGGAAGCCGACAAAAAGAAAACCTAAGGGTCCCCAACAGCTCACAGATGAAAAGAAAATATGGATGTAGTGGGATTTGTCAAAAAGAAAAAACGGGGGGTGTTTGTTGAAAAGAAATTAGAGGGAGGGGGAGGGGGAGGATCTTTCATAAGGGAGAGGGAGAAAATGTGAGGAAAGGAAGGGAAAAGAAAAAATAAATTTACGTTTGTTTATTTAACTTATGCCCACGTTTTTTGCATTGCCATAAATATGTGTAAAAAATGTTGGTTTTTCACCACGTAAATTACGTCGCCAAATATTTAAAATATCTTCCTACATATGATACATGTCCATAAACTAAAATAAACGTCCATAGAACTTCAACTTAAAAACTTTTCTTACAACCACAACTTTTTGCCCACGTATATATTTTCGTCGGCAAAAACGAAGATGTGTCCACGCAATGAAATTACGTCGACATATCATATATTTGCCAATGGTATTTTTATGTTGCCAGAAAAACTGTCTCAGAGAACAAAATTTTTGTAGTGTTCATTTCCCGTTACTCAGGTCGATAAGCTCAATACACTCCTTTTACGCATTAGTTAGATTCGCTCCACCATGCAATCATTTTTTACATGGTTGCATTTACTTCTTATGTGCACATAATAGTTAGCTCATTGATAGGTATAAAACTAATGGTTTACAAACAAACATGACATACATTTATCAATATAATACAAGCTTTCTCTCGAAATGATTCCTTTTATAAACATTAAAGCATTACAAATTCAACAAAGACTTTAGAAGAAAACTTTAAAAACTTGAAACATTTTAAAATTAGTTGTAACACTAAATCTTTGTAAGCTCTCGTTCTGCTCTCTTTATTTTATTTAATTATTCAATATATCATAAATGGTGAAAAACAAGTTGGAATACATTTTATACTTCCTTAAGGTTAAATTATTTTATTTTAGAAATTGGAACAAAGTTAGTTTGGTGAAAGACTTGAAATTTAATTAAGTCTTTTTAAAAGAGTGAGATAGGGGTAGTGAATTTCTTTTGAAGTGAAGGAAATTTTATCAATGTCTATATATTATTAAGTTTAAAAAAATGAAAACAAAAATATTTCTTCTTCATCATTCTAAGAAAACGCACGCCACCGCCCCCCCCCCCCACCTACCCACTTCCCTCTGGAAACTTGTCACACAACCTCTCTCTCAAACAATTCTCTAACCGATAATTGTAGAATGCGTGTCATCACCTTTCAACTACCTTTGTGCAGCTCAACTCTTCGGACAAAGACTCCACACCGATAAAAAAGCCCAGAATATGTTATCTTACGAATGCCATTACTGTCATGTCTTCGTCATCCGACTCGTCATACACTGAATCTAGAAACATCACACCACTACCAGTAAACCTCCTTTTGATGTTGGTTTACTAGACGATGATCAGACACCACTCCACACGACATTCATGTCAGATTTAGAAATGCAATGCCATATTTGTTATACTTTATCTAAGTAGCATTGATCCTCTGTTGCTCGAGTAACAACTCTTGACACTAGCATTGTGGGTTTTTAGTAAATCTCAGTTTCATCAGGGCCTTTCACTCAATCATGCCATTGATAGTAGGATTTTGGAGTTTTGGGTAAGGATTTGCTCATCTTAGTTGGATTTCTTGTAGAATTTCAAATACCCATTAAGTTTCAGCTTGAATTAATCATTACCCATAACGTTTGCATGTTAGATTTGAGTTCTTGGAAGGATTTAGCTACTGTTTAGCCAAGAATGAGTAAAATTTTGGGCGTGCAACGAAAATTTGGGTAAGGATTCAAGCTTTATGATATGGGTATTGAAAACCCATTTAATTCTCGTGCTACTTTTGAAAGGCCCATGATGGTGGATGCTTTTTTTCAAAGTAGAAAGTCGTTAGGGTGTTGTCCGTTAAGATTAAGGCTACTTTTATAAGTGTTTAGTAAGAAAGTGGGTGATTTTAGTATGTTTCATGATTACCCAATTAGCTTCGACATGAATTCCCATTACCATGTTATTGATTGAAAGATTTGAGACCTTAGAGACCTAAGAAGTATTTTCACCACACTTAAGATTGTCAGTACAAGTATAGATAAGTTCTTAAGTTGTTGACTCGTTAGTTGATGATGAGTTTGTTAGATGATCTAAATCTTGTTACTTATTGATATTGTCAATATGAGCGTGTTAATATAAAAGACCCATTGAAGTTGCACTATGTTGGATGCTCATGGGCTTAAGTATCTAGATTTCGAGTCTAAGGATTCGTGTCTGAAAAGTTTAGGGTTTAGGGTTTAGGGTTTAGGGTTTAGGGTTTAGGGTTTAGGGTTTAGGGTTTCAAACCAAATTACTATGGCAAAAGCGTATGAGTGACAAAACAAAACAAGCACAGCGGAAAAAATTAGGAAAAAATACCCTAAATGCCCCTAATTAACATGCAACCCTTATATTAAAAAGTTTAAGGAAAAA
>JBBPDI010000003.1:7878465-7896605 GCA_037974545.1 Cucumis variabilis
GTTCATGTATTAGATTAGTAAGTTTATCATATTAGTATTTTCAGCAAGGTCGACAGTTACAGGTAGAGAAAAGCTGTCTGTAGGCTTCACACCGTCTTTCGATCTAAGCTAGCAGGTAGTTTGGGAGGGGGTGTGACATATCCTGAATCAAATGCTTCACTGCACCTCTGCGAGACAAATATAGGAGACACTGCAAGGTATCTATTCCTCTCGATACCTAGCATAGGCCATGCAATTTAAAAATAAACTTCATAATATAAAGAAGGGAGCCATGCCATTAAAAGAAGATTTTCTCAAAATCCAGCAATGTGTTGATGCTTTAGCTTCCATCAACAAACCTATTTCTACTAATGATCATATATTATACATAATTGCTAGCTAAGGATCAGAATATCAATCTATGATATCTGTTATCTCTGCCCGAACTAACTCCCCATCTGTTTAAGATATTATGTCTTTATTGCTTACTCAAGAATAACAGATTGAAAGTAATCTTTAACTCCTGTAAATGTCACCACTCAAACAATAGAAAAGGAAGGTAAAGACCTCAACCGAGGGAATCGAACTAATTCACAATATATATATAATAATTCTCAATATAACTAGAGAAATCGTGGTGGAGGTAGATCAAACAGAGAAGGAAGAGGAAACAAAAACAAGCCACAGTGTCAAATCTACATAAAATTTGGTCATAGTGCGGGTCGATGCTACTTCCGATATGCTCCAAGGAATACGTTAGGTTTTTCTCCAAATTCATCTCCATCATCTTATACTAATAGTTTTCAAAATCCACAGATGGCTGCCATGGTTGCTGCTCCTGATCTGAATGTTGACAGTAATTGGTATTAGGACTCTGGAGTAACAAATCACTTGAAACACAACTTAAGCAACCTATCTACTAGAACTGAATATAATGGAGGAAACCAGATATATGCAGCAAATGGGTCAGGTTTGCCAATACTTCATTATGGTTCTTTAAATTTTAATTCACCATTTATTCCTTCAAAATACTTGTCTTTGAAAAATTTACTTCATGTCCCCTCATTACAAAGAATCTGATAAGTGTCTCTCAATTTGCAAAAGATAACAAAGTTTATTTTGAATTTCATCCTACTGCTTGCTATGTGAAGGATCAGGGAACTGGCCAAATTCTTCTCCAAGGACACCTCTGTGATTATACAAATTTAATCTCAAATCATCTCTTCCAAGTTTCTTGCAGTCTGATTCAAATACAAGATCTATTACTTTAAATATTGTTTTGTCAAAGTCTCATGTGAATGCCATTGATATATGGCATAGAAGGTTAGGTCATCCTCATTCAAATGTTATCCGAAATGTCTTGAAACATGTTCAAAGTATTAATGCCAATATAAATAAAATGAGCTTCTGTGAAGCTTGTGCTCTAGGGAAACATCATGCTCTTCCTTTCCCCACTTCAAATACTCAATATAAATATCCTTTGGAACTTGTTGTTTGTGATATTTAGGGCCCTGTATTTAACTTGTCTAGAAATGGTTATCGGTACTATATTAGTTTTGTTGATGCCTATAGCAGATATAAATGGATTTACTTTCTCCAATCTAAATCTGATGCATTTGCTGCCTTTCAAAAGTTTAAAACACTCATTGAAAAACAACTCGACCGATCAATCATAAACTTTCAAACTTATGGGGGAAGTGAATTCAAATCTTTCATACCTTACCTAAACAACCAAGGCATTGAACATAGATTAACATGCCCATACACTTCACAACAAAATGGAATAGTTGAAAGAAAAGACAGACACAATATGGACATGGAACTTACTCAACTCTACCTTTGTCCTTTTGGGATGAAGCTTTATCCACCAGTGCATATCTTATCAATCGTCTACCCACACTTCTCCTTAATCAACTCAGTCCATTGTAGAAGTTATTTGGTCGAAATCCCAATTATTCATCTCTAAAAATCTTTGGCTGCCAATGTTATCCTTTCATCCGACCATACCAATCTCACAAACTATCCTATAGGTCCACACCATGTACATTTCTAGGTTACAGCTCATCCCATAAAGGTTATAAATGTCTCTCTCCAATGAAAAATCTAGACATGTTTTATTCAATGAAAAATCCTTTCCCTATGCATCATTTCTTCTGTTTTTAAACCTTTACCTAAAAATGTCTTAGCTCCTCCAATCAAGACCATACTCCATAACCCAACATTGAATCATAATGAAGAGAGGAAACACACTGATACATTTCCTGCTAATGATAATTTGAATTCTACTAGTGAAAATTATTTAGAAACAGACTATCAGGAACGATATGGAGATGAATTAACAAGAGCTGAAGATGATCAAACAACATTACAAACTCCAGATGATTGCAACACTACCACTTAGACCTTGAATCTCAATACTCATCCAATGGTAACTCGAGGTAAAAGTGGCATTTATAAACCTAAAGTCTTCTTAACTTATTATGCTCAGAATGAACCTACTACTGCTAAAGAAGCTTTAAAACATCCTCACTGGAAGAAAGCTATGAAAGAGGAATTTCAAGCTTTAATATACAATAACACATGAAGTCTTGTCTAGAAACAGGAAAATAAAAAAATTATAGGTTGTAAATGGGTGTTTAAAATCAAGAGAAATTCTGATGGGTCTATTGCTAGGTACAAAGCTCGATTGGTTGCTAAGGGGTTTCATCAAACACCAAACATAGATTATAATGAAAAATTTAGTCCTGTTGTGAAACCTGTTACAATACTTATGCTTTTGACTATTGCTATTATGAAAGGTTGGCACATAAAACAACTTGATGTTAACAATGCTTTTTTACATGGTACATTAGAAGAAAATGTGTATATGGATGAACCCTATGGTTTTGAGATAAAATCATATCATCCTCTTGTTTGTCATCTAAACAAAGCAATCTATGGGCTAAAGCAAGCACCTCGAGCATGGTATGAAAAGCTAAGTTGTACCTTACATACTTTAGGATTTACAACATCTAAAGCTGACTCATCCTTATTGATTAGAATAACACCTACATCATGTTGTTACATTCTGGTTTATGTTGATGATCTTATTATCATGGGTAACTCTGTTGAAATTTTGGATGAGTCGATTCAATTGTTACATAGTAAATTTGCTCTTAAAGATCTTGGACATCTTAGCTATTTTCTTGGAGTGGAAGTATCATATCCTACCAATGGAGGTATGTTTCTATCCCAAACCAAATACATCACTGATTTGCTGCAGAAGTCAGAAATGCTTGAGGCAAAATCAATCTCAACTCCAATGGTAAGTAGACTAGTACTTTTTGCTTATCACGGTGAAGATTTTCATGACATCTATAAGTACCGTAGTATTGTTGGTGCATTACAGTATGCCACTCTTACACATCCTGAAATATCATATAGTGTAAATAAAGCATGTCAATTTATGCATTCTCCTAAGATTGGTCATTGGTAACTTGTCAAACGTATTCTAAGATATCTTAAAGGTGTTTTATCTCATGGATTAGGGCTTAGACATAGTAATGATTTATCACTTGTTGGATTTGTTGATGCTGATTGGGCTTCTGATACTGATGATAGAAAATCTACATCAGGCTATTGTGTTTACTTTGGTAACAACTTGGTATCTTAGGGATTAAAGAAACAGTCTATTATATCTAGATCTAGTACAGAAGCTGAGTATACATGTTTGGCTTTACTTGCAACTGAATTAATATGTGTATGTTCTCTGTTACTTGATTTATATATTCCTATATGTCATCCTCCTATTCTATGGTGTGATAACTTGAGTGCAGTTCATTTAAGTGCAAATCCGATATTACACTCAAAAATAAAACATGTTGAACTTGACATCTATTTTGTTTGGGACTTTGTTCAGATGAAGAAAATATCTATATGTCATCTTCTGGCATCACAATAGGTTGCAGGCATCTTTACCAAACCACTGTCTTCTTCATCGTTTCACAAATTAAAGAGCAAGCTCACTGTCATTTATGCAGCCAACATTGGTTTGCAGGGGGTGTAAAGACAACCCATTGAATTATTTTTTTATTCAAGGCCTATGGCCCATTATTTTAAAGCCCACTAAAGGCTTCTAGAAATCGTTTGTTACAATAGGTATAATTTAGTGTGGGTGTGTTGAGAATTGGGATTTTACTCCCAACCTTTTTGTTTTAAATTTGGATATATCATCAATTAAAATATATAAGAAAAATGCCAAGGTTTTCCTTGTTTAACATTTCTTCTTCTTATACTTTGTGATCGCTTGTCAAAAGTTTACACTTTGTCGTGTCTTGTGTGTCGTCATCCTTTTTCAATTTCTATTCATTGGTTTCAGATTACAATATTTGGTGGGATGAATGCGGTTGATGTTTGCATACTTTCCCAAGTAAGCTAATATTATTTGGAAAGATTTAGGATTATGATTAAGTTGTGTCTGGATGGATTCGAAGTGTATTGAAAATGATTGTTTTTTAGGTAACTTAGAATTTGGTGATTTTGTATGTGTTTTAGATTTCATGATATGCCTCTTTGCTGACTTCTCACTTTGTAAATGCTAGAAATTTGAAGAAGAAACAGAGCATGATCAATATGACTATATGTCGTATCTAATCAGACTTTTAGGGTGTGTTTGGGGAAAGGGTTGAGTTATTAAAGGGTTAGGGTTATGATAAAACTAGTTTTATGATAAGAGGTATTTTGAGAAAGGGTTATGTGAGTAGTGTTATGATAGTGTTATGATAAGACGTGTCTGGGGGAAGGGTTATGTGAGTAGTGTTATGATAGTATTATGATAAGATGTGTTTGGACAAGGGATTATTTAGATAGTGTTATGATAGTTTTATGATAAGATGTGTTTGGGGGAAGTGTTATGTGGGTAGGCTTATGATAGTGTTATGATAAAATGTGTTTGGGGGAAGTGTTATATTGGTAGTGATGTGATATATTTATTATTTAATTAATTTTTTTTAGTAAATTCATATTTAAGTTCCAATAGTGAAAGTGAATTATTTTTTTACCAAATCATCCGACGTCGCCTGAAGTAATTGACTTAATTTATGAATTGGTTTTGTCCATATTGAACATGTTATCGATTAGTTGTTACGTTCGATTATCTATTGTGACACACCGCATAAAAGTGGAATAACGAGTGCAGATATACATATATATCTATATACATATATACATATATTATAAATAAAAATTAAATTATGTTGCATTAATTGTACTACACTAATCATTGGAACAAACAGCACATGACTTGCAATATCATTTGAAAACACCAATAAGAAGCAGTTAACAGGCAGAGTCATAAAACAAAAAACCATAACAATAGTCCGTGCAAGTAAAACAAACAATCAATTAGCACCTCGTATGATCATCGTGCAGTAGTCAAGCTTCTCATCATTTGCCAACTCGAGGAAACCCTTCATGTCCTAAATTGTTCATCAGTATTCAATTGCATTGCGCCATTTTCAACCTAGTGAGCTGAGGTACGGCACGCAATGCGTGAACGACCTCTCTATGGACCCTACTTTCATCCTCGAGTGCCAACCGCGACCACTCTGCAATGAGCCTCAGCTGGTCAGTTTGGCAATCCATGACATCGTTAATGACATCAGCTGTACCCTAATTCTGTCCTCCCCACTTTCACTTTGAGTCGCTCGAACACGTTCTATTATCGTTTCCTCGACTAGTTCGTGCAATGTTGTCGAGAGACATGTTAAACACTTGGCTGGACATAGAAGAAATTTCCATATCATCGATATTCGTCTGTGTAAATTCCTCAAACCCAGGAGGAACGTTCGATCTGACATTGGCAAATGTCTCTGCACGGGCTTTCGTTGCACGATCTTTCCTGAATACATACAACAACTCGTCATAATATGGGGAAGGCTTATTTAGCAGGCCCTTGTCTACAGGATGACTCTGCAAAGGAGAAAAATCAAATATTAGACTTGTTTCATATTGAAGTAAAAATTATATCAGTGTACAATTATACTTTTCACATACTTTGACCTAGTTGTCAAACAACTCCTTCACAGCAACGATGCACTTTGCATCATCATTTCCAGCCAAACTCACTGCATGATGGGCCACGCATTTCTATGATTATCTGGTACGAGTGCTTCAACTTCTTTATACAGCAGTCAATGATTGTGGTCGTATAGACATTGCATCTCGGTAACCTTGCCTCTATTATTCGCAGAAGTTATGCCAGATATCCGAATCTGAATGTGCCATTGTCTGACTTTCATCCACTAGTAAACACCAACTCCACTATACACTCCACGAGTGTTGCCTCCTCCTCTTTCATCCATACATGCTTAGGAGCACGTGATGAACTTGCCATTCTGACAATCATACAACGATACATACAAATCAGTATCTTCAATACACAGGACGGCAAAATTGTTAAAATGACAATTAAAATGTCTAATGCGTGAAGGGAGACAATTCCATTCGTTTTTGTACTGCATGTATACATTGAAGTGCATAGGAAAACACACCTAATACTAACTAAAAACACATACAAGAATACTAAAGCTATATGCATAGTCTATTGTTACGCAACTACCATTCATTGAACATCTCGACAGCCAAATCATCCCTCCACTACGTCCATTCGTTTGAGTTCTCAATGAATTGAATGCCATCACCTCCAGTCGTCGTGTACATAAAGTATCCCTCGTCAACGTTGTCAACAAAATTGACATTCGCATCTCACGGTTGATGAGATTGTGCAGTGTACAACATGCTAGAATTGTTCGACATTGAACTTGCATGGGATAGTAGGACTTTCTGTGAAGGATTGTCCATCGATCCTTCAAAACACCAAACCTCGTTCAATAACATTCCTAGTGGAAGAATGTTTCATGTTGAATACTCCTTTGCATTTGCAGGGGCATTTTCTACTCCTCGCCACTCTAGCAAGTGGTATCTTTGTCCTCTATAAGGAGCTAGAAATCCCTCTGCATTGGGATATCCCTCGTCACATAGATATTAATAACTTGTTACAAATGCGTCAGATCTAACTAATTTGATTAACGTTGTAGGTAGTACATGTTCGAGACATAAAACATTTGATTACCCTTAGGAACATGTAGGGCATTTGGTCGTGCAATAGCATCTCGAAAAATGTGTGAATCTGCTGTGGACCCTTTCCAGCCAGACAATACGAAGATAAAGTCGCCTTTCGTATCACACACATTGAGGACATTTATGGAAATTTCTTTCTTACGTGTTCTATACTTAGGCCTATCATTTTGCAGCACGTTCACCTTGATATACGTACCATTCAATGCCCCAAGGCAGTTCTGTATAATGAAATATCGCGCAGTCAAGTAGTTGGACTTCGTGATTGATAAGTAACAGAATTTAGTAATATGTGGACCTCGAAGCACCTCTATCGTGAATCGATGCATGTGTCAGTCACTGGTTGTAGTTTCTTCAACAACTCATTGTGCAGGCGCAACACAGCCAACAATACAAGATTAAAGTGATGGGAAACAATCTCTCCTGATCGCACGAAGTCCTGTTGGATGACTCTATTCTTGACATCGTGCGCCAATAAATGAGAAACATTGCAACCATCTCCTCGACATCGACGATTTCGATCGATGTCAGACCAGCAATTATCCTTAGTAAGTGACATAGAATGGAAAAAGTTCGCTTGTCCATTCTCGTACTTTGACGACATGCGAGGTCAGAGGAGTGGATCATACCAAAGTATGAAAGATGCCTAATTTGATGTCTAGTTTCGTACGATGTATGTGTCAACCGCTTATTGTCGTTCATTAGTGCCTTCAATAGTAGTACTAACTGATTATAGGTGGATGTGAAGACAGCTAGAATAGTGCGAATGTTTTCGTTAGCCATTGAAGGTAGTCTCTACGAACCTCACGATCTATTTTTATAATTGAAATGCTAGTACACCTTCAATGCATGCATTATAATAAAAGACATTTATTTACTTGTAAACTATAGATATGTAAAAGGAACTTATGCATCACCAATATGTTGCTACTATTTATTTACTTGTTTACACGAACAATGAAGACATGCGTTAGAACATAATAGAAAATGTGTCGGAAAAAAAACACCTTAGTACATTGGTGAAATAATGTGTTTTACGTGTTGAACATGTATTTCCATGTTTATGGTAGGTTTAATCAATTTACTAAACGTACGAGTTGAATTTTTTTAAAACATAAATCACAATAACCGTGGCTGTTTATTCAAAAATATTTCATAGAAAGTAGGGTGATAGATAGTGCAGTTAAGTTTGTGTGAATAATGTTTTATTAAAGCATATGTGTAATCTTGTACACAAATTTTTTAAAAAATAATCATGATGTTTTTTTTAAGTGTTGATCATATTTGAGAAAAGAAATTGTAAATTTTTTTAAAATGGCCGCTATTGTATTTTAAAAGAGTGAGTAATGGTTCGAAACCCTAAACCTTTTTTTTTCTGAAATTCATGATTGTCGGTTTTTCAAAGTCATAGCAATTGAGATTGTTAAAGTAGGTAGAGTTTTTAAAAAAATGCATGTGCAAATTAAAGTGTGATAGTATAGCGATTACGGGTAGAAATTGAAATTTAAAAATAAGTTCGCACATTTAAAGACAATAATAAGAAACGTATACTACGGAAAACATAAATTAATAGAACTTAACGTGTAATTTTTTTTACAATTGAATAAGGGAAAAGTACATAATTTTACAATTGAATAAGGGAAAAGTACATAATTGATATAAAGTACATAATTTTATTTTTTTAAGTATTAAAGAAGTTATGAGTGGTTGAAGTTAGCCTATTGAAGCTGGAAAATTTCTGAAAAAATATGGAGTAAAGGACCTATTGAGCTTGAACTAAGTTGGATGCTCATTGGGTTAAGTATCGAGATTTTGAGTTTAAGGGTTTGTATGTGAAATTTTTAGTCTAATCTTAGGCACTTTGTAGATTCAAGAACATTAGAATTATCAAATAGATTTTAGCGACCTTACGAAATATTTTTGCAATTAATTGTAGCCTCATATCATATAAAGATATTGATATGACCTTGATCCTTATTTTAGGCCAAATTGAAGTGGGAAGAGCATACAATCCTGGGGGATCGAGTCGTTGTCTGTGAGTGACTCCTTTTCAAGCTTTCTTTATACTTACACATGTTGTCTTATGATATCATTGGGAAATTACATGGTTTAAACTTTTTATACCTATATTTTCATTTATGTTTAAATGACGAATTTACTCATGATGATTTCAAAAATATGTTGATTAGAACTACTTTATGAAAATGTGTTTTATCATCATCTTTGGCTTTTAAGCACAAAATATGTGATTTATGAATGATAGTGATTTACCCATAAGTTACATGAATGTGTTTTCGTAGGGCCACCTATGGTTATCAGGGGGTTCTGGGGTTGAAAGAGGTTGTGACTGAAGATCCAAGAACTTGAGCCTAAGTGAGGATATGGATGGAGGATTGAGATATGGCTTCAGACCTAGTTTAACCCATGGTGGGTGGCTCTATGTGCACATAGGACCGAAAATGGAGGTATGAATACTGTGGTAGGTGCTAAGTGTGCGTTAGCTTTGATTGGCCACGTGTTTCCTTATGGATGTGGATAACATGTGAGCTATTTGCGGGTGTATAGTTAGTATGCTATCATGTTCAGATTGGATAGAGGTTACTATCATGAGGGGAACTAAATATACGTGAGCTAGTTGTGGCTGCATGATTCTTTCATCACACGTGAGCTACTCTTGGTCGTATGTTTAGACGCCTTGCCATGATTGGACTGACTACGGGATTGTTGATTGGCTTGTTGGATATGTGATGATATCGCTTTAGTTAATATTTCATTATCGATGCATATTTGCACCTTTTGGTGAGCATGTTTTATGAGTTTTTACATCTATTTACTTACCACTCACTGAGTTTCGACTTACATTTTCAATGTTTTCTTCCCCTCCCTCCTAGGTAGCGACCCAAGACCAAGCGTTCTTTGAGCTTTGTCGTCTTGTAGATCTTCTTTTTTCTATGTATATAGTTTAAACTTTTGTAATGCATCACAGGGTGATTAGTCTTATCTAGAGAGGCACTATGAACTCGTGTTTTGGAAGCCCCCCAATTAGTTTGCATTCTTTGGTATGAAATACTTAAAGTTTTGAAACCGTCTGGATGTGGTGGTGAGACACACTGGTTGTATGTAGTATCTAAAGTCATATTATAATCTTATAGAAGTTGAAACATCTTATTTTTCAGTTGTGGCTACCCTATATTTTAAGGGAGGTACTGTTGAAATTTTTATGGATTTCTATTCAAAAAGGTGTTTTAATAAATTTTACGTTTCAAAAGAATGTTTTAAGGAGTAGATTCACACCACAATCTAGTTTAGAGAAAAATTCTAGAATGGGGTGTAACAAAAACTTTGATGACTCGTGGCAAGGCAGAAACAACAGTGTACAACACAACCAAATGGTGTTGGCTTGTAATCTGTGACTGGAAGAGGAGAAATTATATGGCAGCGCTTCCCCAATGGAGGTAGATTAGGTAGAATGCATGCACGACTCAGACCTAAACGACGCAAGGCTTCGACTTTGATAGATAGGAGCGACTCGGCTTGTGTAAGACAACGACAGACAAAGATGTAGGGACAGAGGACTTCATGTATGGAGATAGATCTGGTTCGGTCGACTAAGGGGGCGTGACGGTGGCTAACTGAAAATGAAGGAGAAAAAGAAGACGAAGCTCTACGTGCGACAAACGAAGGAGAAGAAGAAGACCGCGACGGTGGCTGAGGTGTAAACCCGATATTTTTCTTGGTCTATTTTATTTTATTCTTTTATGTGAAAGGAATAAAAGAAAAATGGATATATATATATATATATTATATTTAATCGTTTTTATTAAATAAAATAAAGACAAAAGAAAGAAGAAAGGAGGAAATAAAAGAGCTCATTCGGTGGAAATTTCTCCTATTATAAATCCATCCACCGCCATAGCATTCTTCCACATCTTCTCATCAATTTTTTTTGAGAAAAAAATCAAAGGGTAGGCTGCAAAAGGAAGAAGAAAGAGGTTTCTGAAGATTTCAGGGTTGAAGAACGGAAGGGGATTTCAAGCAAAGCTTCATCCTTGGCAGAAGTTGATCCACACAGCACATCTTTGATGTTTTAATGACTGCAAGCTACACAAATAGAATTAAGAGGTGATGTTTAAATTTTCTGAAAGCTAATTCATTTTCAAACAAATTTTATGAAGGAATCTTGAGCAAATTCTGATGTTCATTGACTGAATTTTGACAAAGAAAACAGGGCATATGGTTTTCACATGAAATTAGGAGATCTCTGGTTTTTGTTTTGTATTTCAGAGTGTACCGATAAAATTAGGATCTCTATTTTGTATGGTTGAAAAGATTATTCAATTTCCTACAACTTTTATGAAGAAACCATAAACCAAAAACGACTAAAAATAAGTTAAATTATAGGGACAAGTTAAAGGGACTGTGGTGCGCGCAAGTGTTGGAGTGGTTTAGTTTCGAGGGATACCTGAGATTATACACAGGGAATCAAATTTATATGTGAGGTAAGTTTTAGAGGACCTCAAAATGAATATTTTGACATAAATAAATCTCATTTTGGTTAACTAGTGGAAGAGTTATGATCATTTGAACTTTGTGCTGCGAATTTCAAAAATTCTGAGAAATGTGTTGAGTATGAATTGTTTTTTTTTAAGGATAGACTTCTTTAGCATTATCCTTAGTAATCCATGTCAAGCATAACATTTGAAGATCATAATATTTAGGTTTATAATACTCAGTTCAGGTTGTTTGATAGGCCAAGAGGAAATAGGTCGGATTTACACATCGAGAAACTAGTCTTAGACTATGAGTAACCAAAACCAGTTTTGAAAATATTTTTTTCTCCTAATTATTAATTATGATTAACTGATCTACACGTTTATTTACAAGTTTTGAAAATTATTTGAATTCCATTTTTATTTTCAAGTATGAGTTTCGAGGCTAGATTTTTTAATGAAAATTTATGCTAGCACGTGATTATCGAATGTCTATAAAGTATTTGAACCACTGTGTTTCAAACAAAGCATGAGTTACCAAGTTTTGTTTTAAGAACTACAGCTTTTCACGAACAATCTAAGTAAGCTTAAGTTTTACGAAAGATAAACATAACAGGCATATTTTAATGTTTTTGTATGATTTTTCTGATGTTTCTATTAACTACATGAGTATGTGTTGGGCCCGAGGTTATGTGGTACTGTGAGTGTTGGGCGAGCCCCACTACGACAAAGACGATGAGAGTGCTGGACGGGTCCCACTACATCGTAGAGCTTGTAAACATTGTTGTACTGGGTGTGTCCTACACAACGTATATTTGTCATGTTAGTTAAAATATTTTGATATACTTGATATGCTTTGCTAGATTTCAATGACGTATATATTGAGTATTTAAGGAAGCTATTCTTACTATTATATGTCTATGTTTACAACTTGTATAAACAGATTTATTTGTGTGAGCTTTCACGTGCTCTTACTTTTAAATTTCTAGGATTTAAAATGAGTCACTCACTGAGCTTTATAGCTTATCCTTGCAAAATGTTTTACCCACTTTCCAGGTAGAGATCGAGTTCCCAGTGCCTGATAGACTGCCTTAGTCTGTTGAAGCTCCGATATCGATTGTCAGTACGTGATTAGAGTTGTGCATAGAGTCTGTTGTGTTATGATGTATATATCTTAGTATGATATAGATACTCTACAGTTTGTGCAAGCTTTAGGAGCTGCGTTTGTATAAACCTTTGTTGGTTCTGTTTTGGATAAGGTGTCTCCAGGTTTACTCGTGAAATCAATTATTTCCGGGCTACACTTCATGTATGTATGTGATTAGTTTAGGATCCGCTTTGTTATGTTGCATGTACAATAGTTTCTATATTAGATTAACAAGTTTATCACGATTAAAGATTTCAGTAGAGTCAATAGATACAGGTAAAGAAAAGCGTTGTCGATCGGCTTCACGCTGTTATTTGGTCTAAGCTAGCAGGTAGCCCGAGAGGAGGTGTGACATGGAGAAAAAAGAAAAACGAAGAAGGAGAAGGGGATGAAGATTTGGGGAAGGAGAAAATAATATTATAATAATTATTATAATTATAATAACATATTAACCTTATTATTATAATATAATTATTGTTTCCTTTTTTTTCTTTTCAACTCTTTCCTTTTTAAAAAAATATTATATTTCTCTCCCTCACCAAACCTCAATAATCAAAGAAAAACACCCAAAATTATTTAATTCTTAATAAAATAAAATAGTTAGATTGATAATAAATACCTCAAAATTTTGGGGTTACAGCAAGACTTCGTGATATTGCAGATAATCCACAAAAAGTCCTTGATATATATAATAATAATGAGAGGTATGTAGAGGAGATACATAATATGTACGATCTACCTATTATATCTCCACCAGTTCATAGGGGACGTGTCCGAGTGGAAGAAGTTGAACTCAATGAAGTTTCCCACAATGTGGAAGAAATGCCTCCTATGACACAGACACAAAGCCAAACTGGTTATGGTACTCCAATGATGATGATGCCAACATTTTAAGCAGGATATTGTGATTCAGAAGTCGATACAGAAAATTATGATTCAGGGGTCGGTCCATCATCTTCATACATGGATATCGGTCCATCAACTTCTTAAATACATGAACACAGATGTGGCCATGGAGAACATAACGAATATATGTATTATAAAGCACCTATAGAGGTATTAGATCAACAAGAGTACTAACAAGAACCAGAGAACCAAAAGGAGCCAGAACAACATAGAGTTCAGTTGTAAGACATGAACTTTAGGTATCCTATATTTTCCAAGGAGTTTAAGAGGTTTGAAAGAAGGAATTGTTTTTGTAAAGTATCAAGGAATAATACTTTAGGCGTTTTCAGTGTTTAAGGTTGGCGAGAAAGAAGGATCGTAGAGGTTGGGCGATTTAGCTAACCTTAGAAAGCAGTTTCTCACAATTCACTTGGACATTTTCACTCAAATTAGTTTTGGTAGTTTAGAAATAAAGTCTAGTTTATTAAGAAAGGCTGCTAGGCATTTTGGATATGAGAAGATTAACGTTTTGGATAAGAGAAGGAGAGAGGGTCAGTTCGCAAGTGAATTTAAGCAAGCTACACTCTCAGAACCCTATAGAACGCATCATTTGGTGTTTTGCTCTGAACGTTTGAGGGAAGAAAGTTAACACATTTTAGATAAAATTTGTAGAAGGAAGTTTTCGAAAAAAAGTTATGGATTTTAAGTTATAACTTTTCTAAGTCTAGTTATGTAGTCTGGGTGAGAAAGTAGGCGAGATGACCTTGGAAGTTAGCTATGCGTTTTGAGCAACTATGTGGCATATTTAAGGCAATCGGTTTAAAGATTTAGTGAAGTGTCAAATCCTTGTTAGCATGCATTTTGAAGAGTAAAAATAAGCAAGAGGTGTCTTAAGAAGGTTTAAGGTGGATTTAAGCAAGGATGAGATGTCAACTTGTACTCATGTAAGGAACTTTATAAATAGGCCACCTTCAGTGTTGAATTTCTCACAATCAATATGAGTATGGGAGAGTTGCATTTTGGCTGTAGAAAGCAAGAAAGGTTAGAATACGGGTGGTTCTAAACAATGTGGACTTCCAAAGGGCTATAGAGTTCATTCGTTGGAATCTGAAGTTGAAATTTTGAGGTATAAATATTAAGACATTTTTAAACAACTTTGTAGAATGAAATATTTTTATTTGAGTTCTGAATTTTAAGTTATAAAGCTCTAAAGAAGAAGCAGAGTTCTAGTCAAGAATGAGGTTTTAGCCTAAGAAATTAGCACGACATGTTGGGCATGCATTTTGGTTTTAAAGAGGTTTTTCTAAGCGTTTTGGGGCTGTGTTTGATGTTTTAGAATGAAGAAAATTAATTAGAGTTATTTTCCATCATTTTAGGACAAGAGGAAATCGAGCAAGCTTATCGACCAAGGGTTTGATCTGCGATCTGTGAGTGACTTTCTTAAATGTTTTATGTTAAAATCTTTCTTGTGATTTCCCTTTACTATTTTGAAAGATGATTTCAAATGAGAAGGTGTTTTAAAAAGAGATTTATATGAAAAATTTATATGTGTTCAAGCATAATTTATAACGTTAAAACTTGATTTGGTGATTATGATTTCAATGCTATGAAATGGTTTTCAAACCATTAGTTGATTCCTTGAGATGATGCTAACTTTTATGTGCACATAAAGAGTCAAGGCCACCATGGGATGTATGGACCACATGATGATAAGAAGCTGACTTATGCATTAAAAAGAGCGTATAAAGCTTAACGGTCTGAGCAACGAGGATGAATTTATATGTTCTCGGATGCTGTTGATACAGTAGTCAAACGCTGAATAATGAGACCAATCGTAGAGAACGATTCGAGATCCTTGGCAAAAGGAATGAATGTTAACTAATGTGTGTTTATGTGAAATTGTTATAAATGTGTTTGTTAAGCATAAAGAGAAGTTTATGCAAAATGAAATGATTTGAAGTTGTTTATGTGAAATGATGTTTATAGAAAGGTTTTTCAAAAAGGATTTCATAAAACCTCACTAAGTCTTTTAGACTTATTCTTTCAAAATTTATCTTCCCGGATTTAAGCATTGAGGTTAAGAGGAGAGGAAGTTTGGGCCTATTAGGCAAGAAGTTGCCAGACGTTTTAAGTTTAAGTGTTATTGTATCTTTGGTTAAGTGTTGTTTCTGTATATTGTTGTATTAAATGCCTTATTGGAAATAAAGTCAAAACTTGTTTCATCTTTTCCGCGATAAGTTCTAATCGCCTTAAGTTTATTTGTTAAGTGTTTTGGTGGTAAGTTAAGAAATTTAAGAAAGTCAAGAGGGGTGTTTTTGGCGTTTAAATTCGTCAAAGATGCTTAAGTTGCACCACGTCTCACGAGACAGGCAAGCTGGTTTGTGAGACAGTGTATGATAGTTCAGAGTTGACGACGACAACCAGCTCGAAATCATCGACGTCCGGATTGTGGAACACGTTGATATTTTTTAATCTTTTAAATGAATGTAATTTGGTTATTAAAAAATATTTTAATTTACATTTAATTTTTTTCAATTACGGGTCATTATTAAAAAAATAGTTCAAAAATCATTTTTAATAATAAAAAATACAATTGTACTTCCACAATATTAGTTATATTAAAAGAAAGAGAACACGGAAAATTTAACTTAATAGAAATTTAAATTAAAAAAAAAAAGAGAAAATACAATGTCTTAGGTTGAATCTAAGACATAGGAGAGAGAAAAGATAATGTTTTGACCAAACACATAGGAGAAGAAAAAAACTACACTATTTATATAAATATTTTAACATCTACGATATTTCAATAATTATTTTTTAAAACTACATTATTTATCCAAATTTTCCATAAAATCATGTTTGAGATTTAAATCTAAAGAAAAGAATTATTAGACATTGAAAAAATAGAGAAAAGAAAACTGAATTCTAAAACTATAATAAAGGCCGACTTGCCGTAATTTTGATATGGGATAGTTGCAAATTTAGCAATTAACATCAAAATAATTAAATATATAGCAACATTTTAAAAAATTTGCAAATATAGCAAAATTTGTCAATTTCTAGACCATGTTGCACCGATAGACTATAATAATTAAGTATATATTACCGATAGACCATGTTGCAAATAATGGTCTATCATTGATAGACTCATACAAGTCTATCAGCGATAGACCCATACAAGTCTATCAGCGATAGTTTTGCTATATTTGCAATTTTTTTAAAATGTTGCTATATCCTTAATTATTATTGCTAAAATGGTCATCAATTACAATTAACCTTTTGATAATTTTATATTTTGCTATATTAGGTCCAAATGCAACAATAAAAATTGTTGTATACTCCAATAAATACCCACCAACTTTCCTAGCATTTTTTGAACTTTTTTTTAAAATAATGTAAATTTTGAAAGATATGTCAAAAATAGAAAAGGTGCAAAACTATTGTAAAAAAATAGATGTTTTTAGGCAAAGTTGTGTACCAGTACACGACTTCCATAAACTGGGCTCCACACTTTCTATTTTTCTCTTATTTTTATATATAAAATATGATGGGTCTCACACTTTATTCATTTTTTATTATTTATATACAATAAGAATGGGTTCCAAATATTTTTATTTTTTTTATTAAATTAATTTATTGTTTTTTTTATTCTTTATATATATATATATATATCTTAATTTTCAATTTTCAATCTTCATTCATCTTTTCTAATTTAATTTAATTATTTATTAATTAAAATTATACACTTTTTTTTCAATTTTTAATTTCTTTAAAAGAACATATATATTAACAAAATATGTCATTACAAAATATATTAAATAAATTAAAATAGTAATAATAATAATCGAGAGAAGTTGAATCTTACTCCAAAATAATAATAATAATAATAATATCAATTGAAACCACCAATGCACCTTGATCAAGTGAGTAATTGAATAAAAAAAATTAACAAGAATAAAATTTTATCATTATTGAAGTTTATGGCAAGTATCGTGAAGTAATTTAAAGTTGATAGATGAAAAATGTGGTTCGATTGTAAATTAAATTAAAAAAACTTAACTAATAATTTTCGATTGCAAATTATCATTGTTATTATTATTTTTAGGCTAGGCTCCAACTTCTCTCAATTATTATTATTTTTATTTTAATTTTTCTAATTATTTTTTAATAACATATTTTGTTAATATTTTTTTTAATTAAAAATTGAAAAAAAAGATATGTAAAGTTTTTATTAAAATAATTAAATTAAATTAGGAAAGATAAATTTAATAAGAAAAATTGAAGATCAAGATATTTATATATATATAAATAAAAAAAGAAAAAAATTAATAGAGACATTTTTAGAATTTGAATAAACATTAAATTTTTTTTTCTTTTGTCGTAAACATTAATTTTTTTCATTCAATTATTCACTTGATCAATGTACATTGGTGGCTTCAATTGTTGTTATTATTATTATTATTATTTTGGAGTAAGATTCAACTTCTCTCAATTATTATTATTACTATTTTAATTTGTTTAAT
>JBBPDI010000003.1:7905055-7923375 GCA_037974545.1 Cucumis variabilis
GGTTACAAATATGAGTAATTAAGAGAAAAAAATTATGTAAAGCTTATTCTGGAGTTGGAATTCATTTTATCTTACAAATTTGTTCAACCCTCGACTTTCTATGAGAAGTGGTTCTGATAGTGCTTGTTTTTTTTGGGTTGGTTTTTGTATAGAGAAAGTAAGTTCTTTGATCCATGACACTTGTTACACACTTTTCAATAACTTAGATATTTTAAGCTTTAAAGTATACGCTTTGTAAAAGGTTGCTGAAATATTTATCAATTTTGGCGTACTACTTTTGGTTATTGTGAGAGTCTACAAGTTTTTAAGTGTACTCTTAGGTTTTTAGGCTTTAAGCTTTTGGAAACTTCTACACTTTTAAGGTATGGTTTTTAAGTTGTTCTTATACCAAAGATGTCACTTATACACTTTCGAATATTTATTTACATTCGGTTTGAGAGTGAAAAGTTACATTTAGATATTTTTTAGGCTTTTTTTTTTGTTTGGATAAATCTATAGCAAGTGTGAAGAGTACGCATATTGTTATAAATGTTTGACAGTTATTAAAATGTGCTTTTAAAATGAATCTTTTGTTCTTTTAGGTCTTTGCAGATGCTGGATGAAGCCTAGATGGTCAAGGAAGCAAGTTACTTTTATATAGTTAGTTTGTTCGTAGTGAAATAAGCAATTCTATTTTTATTACTAGCTTTGTAATTGAACATACTAAACTTTGTTGTATACACATTGACAACTATATTATTATATATAAAGGTTCATTAATATATTTATTTAGTAAAAAAATTAGAGTATTAAATAATATGAATCAAAACAGAAATTATATATATCATTAAAAGCTAGCTAGTTTTTTTACATATAACGAACGTCATTAGTTGTGCTTGTATGACTTGACCATTATAACATCAACATAGTATAATGACAATACATAAAAGTCACCTTACATACTTAAATGATACAATAATAATGTCAAAATTAGTGTGATGAAAACCAGTTTTTGTTGTAGCGAAGGTTCCTACTCAGGGTGAAGAGTAATTACAATGTTTCCAAGCTTCACTATACACTTTAATATGATATTAGTTTATTTGAAGAAACTGTTAAAGATACTTGTTATTTTTTAATATACAAATTTTACCTTGTTGTAATTACTTTTTTATAGAGATATCTTTCAGCTTGATGTTATGGATGTGGTGGAAAGCACGTGAGAGGTAACAAATTGTTGTTATCTGTGACAGTTGCACATGGACACTTTATTATGCGTGAAAGGCACTTACAAAATCCCTTAGAAAAGGAGAACTATCTGGTAATCATTCAGAAAAGTTTGGGTCTGAGAGTTTTGGTAGAGAGATCGTCGAGAGGTTCTCCTTGAGAGAGTACGGTGGAAGGTGGAGAAGGAAATCTCCTTGCTCTGTTGTTTATCCCTTTGTGTATATCTCTTGGTTGTAAGAGTTCATGAGTTACTGTAGATGTAGATAATTTGTCAAACCACTATAAATATAATCCTGAGTCTCTTCTCCCCTTTCTTATTCCTTTGTCAGTGTTTATTATTTGTGCCCCTGTTTGTATCGTTCACTGGTTTTGGTACAACAATAATACTTTTTGGATTCACTCTTTTTAGATTAATTGGATCTCTAACTTTTAAAATAATTAATTTTAACTCATTATTGTTAATTATAGTCTATGGTCTATCGATAAAGTTTATCGATAAAAGATTTTGTTATATTTTACAATTCTTTAAAAATATATTGTTATACGTACGCTGAATTAATTATTATTTTAGTTTTAAAAGTACTACTTCCATTGCTATTATATTAAATGTAGATACCATTTGAGATTATATATCAAAACTAATTATATTGGTAATTATGAGAAAAACAGTCATATATTTTAAAAAAAATGTATAGTCTTTCCACGTTTCCCAATTTTGAATCCACGATAATAGTAATCTTATCTTCCATATAACTATATTAGAATGTCTTAAACTATTAAATCTTACTAAATCTAAATTGTATATCAATTTTATATTTAATTTATGATTTCAAAAGTAGGGTTAGGAAGGTTTTCAGATCTCCAACACATTCAAGAGTCTTTTCAATATACTTTATCCTCACTCACATGCTGACAACATTATTCTTACTTGTAAAGACTTTGATAAAGTTCTTTCCCATTAGTATGTTTTGTATTTTGTCCTCACTTACATGCTGCCAATGTGAAAGTTCTTCCCATTAGCATGTTTTGTCCTCACTCACATAAATTCTAATAGGTTACTTCACTCATATGCATCTTAGAAAAATTGTCAGGAGATCATCCCAATCATATGCATTCTAGGAAAATTTTCAGAAGGGTCATCCAACATAGAATTGCTCAAATCTAAGCACACTTAATTTTGGAGTTCCTATGATCGAGCTACCGAAAAAGAAAGTGCACCTTATTGGTATAATTGGTAACTTTTTAATTCTTTTAACTCTTCCTTAACCTTGATTTCATGTTCTTAGGATTCCTCTCATTCAGATGTAATATCGGTTCATTCATGTCTTCCTCCTAAACTCGGAGTGTTACAACATTTGTTCTTTACCATTCATAATTTCTTTGATTGGCTATTTAACTTTATGACATACCATTAGTTATAAATAAGTTTAATGATATTTTGGATATATAGTTTCATGAGTAAAGAAAAGAAAAGCTCGTGTAATAATACTAAACAATTTTATATATAAGTTTAAGCATATCCATCTCAAGTATATATACTGATTTTTTACATGGTTGAATATGAGTTTCATATCACAAACAACATTTTATTTGGTAATATATATCTAATAATTAACTTTTATAGCATTCTTATTGTTTATATTAAACTGACTATTATTGTTTTTCTTCATTAGGCTGAATGTTTGGAAATAGTGTTTTGGAGTAAAGTTTTCTTTGCACCCACGAACTTGTCCACCAATTTTCCATTCTTTAAGAATTGAAATGAAGGAATGGAACTTACTCCAAACTCCTTTGCAATACTCTGTAAAACACAGTACTAAATTAAATTAAATCACAATTTAAATTAACAAAAAATGCATAGCAAAAGCATATGATCGAATTATTATTATTATTATTTTTTAACTCACCATAAGTTCATCAATATCAACTTTCAAGAATATAACATTATTACTCATTTTCTTTGCCAACTCTTCAAGAATTGGATCCATGGAACGACATGGGCCACACCATGAAGCTGTGAAGTTCACAACCACCTACCAATTAGAATAGTGCATTGTTAGCTAGAGTCTCGTTTTCATGATAATTTTTAAGAGCACAAGTTAAGAATTAAACTAAAAATATAGCACAAAAAAAAAAATTTACAAAACTAACGCATAAAATGATGGTTCCACGTGGAGTTTTTAGTTTTTTACTAATTCTATTATTTTATCCTTATCTTATGTATTTTATTATTTTTGACTTAAATACCATTTATGCAAGTAGACCAAATTGGTTATGTTTGGAAATCATATGTTTTAAATTTATTTTTCCTTAAAAAATTATACTTTTTATATTTTATACATTTTTGGAACAAGAATTCTTACCCAAACTTTTAAAACGAAAAACATAAATTATTGAAAATACTAGTTTTTAAATAAGGACATTTTTAAAAATAGCAAAATAAATTAAAATATTTACAAGCTATAGTAAAATTTTGGATTCTATCACTGATAGTCTTCTATCACTATAGCATATCAATAACTATCCGTGATAGAATTTGCTACACATTATAAATATTTTGTAAAATCTATCATTTTTAAAAGTTTTCCTTTTAAATACTGTTTTTTGTTTTTAGAATTTGACAGCGGTAACTGTACATCAAAAGCCAAAAAATCAAAACTAAAGATTATCAATAACAAGTGTTAAGTTTAAAAAATTTGGATTTGATTTTGAAAACTAAAGAAAAAGTAAGATATATATATATACCAGCTTGTTGCATTGTTGGGCTTTGAGTAGGTGCTGCTTCCATGAGGATACAGTGTGGCAATAAATAACTTTCCCCATTTCTGCCATTTTGCAAATTCTTCTTTTACTGTGAAATAAAAAGGATATACGAGTGAGTTTATAAAATGAGTTAGCCTATCGAAGAATTGCATGGTTGCATTTATAATGAAATTTAGAATGTGCAAAATGTGTCACAAATAAATACAGATTAATCCAAAGAATCATTTTCACTTTAATGAATGTGCATTGTTCATGGCTTTTAACGTAGAATTTTTTCCTTCAAAATTCGGTGCATGATCAGATGAACATCATTTTCCTCATTTTACTTTAGCTATGAACACTACTTTTCCCGTCTTTTATTAGTGTAGAAAAATTGTGTTTCTGTTTTTACAATATCACAAGGCAAAAAGATCGAGAGATACACCTGTTGACCCATCTTGTATCTTTTTCAAAATAAGAAAAAGATAAGAAGGATCAAGAGGTGCATCGACACATCTTAGAAGGATATCAATCCAATTAACATTCTTATCACGTGTCCTAAAAAACGAAAAGCTACATATAAATTATATAGAAAGATTTAGACAAAACACCTAAATATATTAGAAAATTTTACAAATGTCTTAAATTATTATTTATTTGTTTGATTATGTTTTCCTATATTTTTAGAACAATTATAACTTTATCATAACGATTAATTATATATAATTTTCAAAATTAAATTTAAATTATTTTCTTATTTATATAAATGAAGTAAATGATAACTTTCTTAATTATTAAAACATATATTTGTATTTATTAATGGAATATTTATTATATTTGTAATAATTTAAATATGGTATAAATTATTATGTTATATGGTAATAATATTTTTAATTATACTACAAAAATAGTTATTTTCAATTTCATGCCCAAACCAAAACCTTTTTCTCACGATACTTTCTTCTCTGATTTTTATTTCAAACAATTGTTTTCTTTTTCCCTTTTCATTTGCTACAGAATATACAATTAGTTTTTTTTCTTTCATGTTTCATTTCATATATCTTTCTTCTTCCGTTTTTGGCTAGCATATGTTTTTTTCCTTATAAAATTTGTTCTTCTTCCGTTCCATAGCATATATTTTGGTCATATTTCTTCTATTTTGTTTAATTTTCTATTATTCAGGTCATCTTCCTGTCATGCTCAACATATAATTTTTATTAAATGTACCGTCATCCGTATATACTATAGTATACCACTGAATAATAAATTTATGTTTTGTGATTTGTCACATATATACTATTGCATATATTTAATAATACATATACATATTTTTTTTCGTGTTCTGTAATTTTTTCTTATTGCGTATATATACCAATATATACACAAATTGTATATCCATTTAGTACTTTTTTTTTATTTCTTACATATATGCTACTGAATAATTCATTTATGTTTTGTGATTTGTTACATATATACTACTGTATGTATTCAATAATATATACATAGATTTTTTTTTTCATGTTTTGTGATTTTTTCTTACTGCATTTATATACCATTGTATACACAGATTATGTATTCGATCATTTTTTTTTTTGAATTCTTACATATATACTACTGCATAATACATATATTTTATGTGATTTGTTATATATATACTACTTCATATAAATAATACATAAATGATGTTATCTTCAATATACTCAATATATCCTAATGTATTTCGAATGTGAAATATAAATAATATTCTTACTAATCTTAAATGTTTGTCAAATTTTTTTTTAAAGATCACTATACCAGTCGGCCGTCGATGTTCTTTTCCTTCACCACTTATACTTCTCCCAATCTTCTATTATTCGACGTCTTTTGTGAAGAAATTGGAATCAATATTCAACTTATTCGAAGAAGAAAACTTTTACTTTTTTATTTTATTTTCTAAACTGTAACCCACATCCATAATTTCTTTCCTTGTCGATCCACCTTTTATAAATAAATTGATATAAAAACTTTTCATTCATAAATAATATACCGTATTATTCAATATATACTATAATTAGGTGGAATATATGAAAAACAATGCAAAACGAAAGAGAAAATGGATGGAGATAAAGATTGAAAAGTAAGAGAGAGATCGAGAGGGAAGATTTTTTTAACAAAATCACCAAAATAAAAATAATTAAGAATTTTTTTTATTATAATATTACCATAATATAATTAATCACTTACCATATTTATATAAGATATCTAATAAATGCAAATATTAATCATGGTCAACTTTCATTTTTGCTTTCTTAATTTTTTTTAATATATTATTAATAATAAAGATGGATAAATTGGTCATTTGAGCTTATATTTATATAAAATATTAGTCAATTTAGGATATTTCTAAAAAAATTTGGTGATATACCATTTTAGACTATTTTAGTTAAAGAACCAATTATCTATATATATATATATATATATGAACTCCTTTAATTATCTAGATTCTAGATTGCGTTTGAACCTTTTTGTCTTCAATATGTAGCCAAATTTTTAGGGCGTCATATGTCAAAAAGCATTATCTTTTCCATTTTTTCCCTTTTAATATTCTTTTCCCATTTTCTTAAAGTATTCTTCGACAATAACGATTTTTTTTAATAAATGTTATTAAACTGTATTTTTTTTATTTGATTGATAGCTACTAATAGTAATGATTGTCTATCACTAATTTGATCTAACACTAATTGATGCTAATAAAACATCATCTATGTATGTCTAAATTTTATTATCTTTCTAAATATATACTTTCAACATTTTTTCCGCTTACAAATAAGAACAAGTATGAAAATTGAAGGATCTTCTAGATAAATGCATGGACTCATGCCAAAACTATTGTTGTGTTTGTTGGGTATGTGAGGCTTTATTCTCATTTATTATGACTATAAGTACGAGCATCTCCTTTTTAAGAAACAAAAATACATATGCACAACAAAAATATTGATTCTAAATTTTAATTATGTATGTTAGTTAAGCACTTGTTTGGTAACCATTCATTTTTTGTTTTTTGTTTTTTAGTTTTTTTTTGTAAGTAGGTGTATTGAGTAACTAATATATATTCACTTTTTTTTTAAACAAGAATTTTTTTTTTAATTATGAAGGAAAACTGAAAACGAAAAAAGAATGTTTTTGTTTTTAAATCAATTAACAAACCTATATGGTTTTTGTTTTCTAATAAACAAAAAAATTTGAAAATAGAAAAAAAAAAAAGAAAAAAAAAACTAAAATAGTTACCAAAGGAGCCTGATCTTAAATCAAATTTTATGCTCAAGGTTGTCAAAACAAAAACATCGTTCTAAATTTAGATATAATTGATTTTCTTGTCTCTATTTTTGTTTAAGTTAATTAAGAAAGTTAAGTATACAAATTGAAATATATGGATAAAAGTGAATATATTGAAGAAAAAAAAGGAACAAATTACAAAATTGGTCCTATAAAAGAATTAGGCCTTTTAACCTTATATGATTTTAATAGTCAGAATCTTTCGCTCAAAGTTTTGATGGTTTGATAAAATTTTTATAAATAATTAAATAGTCTCTACTTAAAAAGATCTTATCAAACTGTTCATGGAAACTTATTAATCATAAGGACTTTATTCTAATTTATAAAATGTAAGATCTAAATTCTAATTTTCTCCACATCATAGAACTAAATTTGGTATTAGCCAAAAAAAATTAGACAAAAATATTTTTTTTTAAATTTAGGCCAAAATGGAAATTATGATACTAATATTTGACGTCAAATACATGTCTTCTTTTAGTACAATGACATATCGTGTAAATAAATTTGAATCTTTGACCTCGATAGAGAAAATACATATCAATTACGATTATGTTATACTAATTTACTAATCATCTCTTATTAAGATATTACATTTAATTATCACTGAACTTTTAACCAATATTTTTAATAACTGGTGTAAACTACCCAAGTTTTTTTTTTTATTTTTTTTATGAATAGTATTCTGCGTTTAATTATCATTATGACTAATAAATAATTAACTGTTCGAAAACTTCTGACCATAACTGAGATTAGTTGTCTCTAAAACCACTGGAAAACTTCTAAGGGATATTGACTTCAATAGAAATTTTGAATCTTGGTGGAAAAATACAAAACAAGATGGGCACCTTGATTATTCATTCATGAGAAGGCTCAAACAGCTAAACAACCAAATTCGCAACTGGACAAAGGACAAAAATTCAAACTCAGAGGCCGAGAAAAGACAGTAGATTAAGGAGATTGATGATATTGACAAGCTTAAAAAATAAAATCATTTAAATGAAATTGACAATAACCAGCGAATGGCTCTAAAACCTGACCTTAGTAATCAAGTTCACAAAAAAACACAATTATGGGATCAAAGATGCAAAAGAATTTGGCTTGTTGAAGGGGATGAAAATACAACTTTTTTCCATAAAGTCTGCAATGCCAGAAAAAGAAGTTTTATAGCAAAGCATACAGAGTGACACAACTGAGATATGCCACACAAACAGCTCCATTGAAAAAGTCTTCATCGAACACTTCACCAAAATTTTCTCCAAGGAAAAATCAGTGAGTTGGTTGATTGAAAACTTACATTGGGCTTCTATTTCTGAAAACTACTCCAATCGACAATTATGCTTGCCCTTTCATGAAAAAGAGATTCACTCTATCCTCAAATCCTTTGAAAACAATAAAGTCCCCAGACCCGACGGATATACCGTGGAATTCCTGAAGCACAATTGGAAATCTCTTAAATCAGACATTATGGCCATTTTCACCGATTTCTTTCAAGAAGGGATTATCAACAAAGTGATGAATGAAACCTACATCACTCTCGTTGCAAAAAAAGATAATTTTCGTCATGCTGGAGACTATAGATCGATAAGCCTCACTACTGCTATGTACAAACTATTGGCAAAAACATTGGCGGACAGATTAAATGACACACTTCCTCATACTATATCAGAATACCAAATGGCCTTTGTGAGAGGGAGACAAATCACCGATGCGATACTAACTGCCACCGAAGCCATTGATTTCTGGAGAATGAAAAAATCGAGAGGCTTTGTTATTAAGCTAGATGTGGAAAAAGCTTTTGATAAAATCGACTGGCAATTCATCGGTTATATCCTCACGAAAAAAAACTACCCACAACAGTAGAGATCTTGGATGCAATCTTGCTTTTCCAGTGTGCAATATTCTGTCCTCATTAATGGCAAACCTAGAGGAAGAATCAAGCCTACTAGAGGTATCTGTCAGGGTGATTCGCTCTCTCCCCTTATATTTGTATTGGCCATGGATTACTTCAGCAGACTGCTCACTCATTTACAGAAACAAGACAAAATACGGGGAGTTTACTTCAACAATGATTGCAATCTAACACACTTACTGTTTACGGACGACATCCTCTTGTTTGTTGAAGATAATGATGAATATATTTTGAATCTCAAGAACGCTATTTTCCTCTTTGAAAAGCCACAAGGCTCAATATCAATCTCACAAAGTCTTCCATTTCCCCCATAAATGTGAATTCTAATAGAGTTGATTCGATTGCCAATAATTGGGTGATTAAACAACAATTCCTCCCAATTAACTATCTTGGTGTGCCTTTGGGTGGTAAGCCATCCTCCTCTCACTTCTGGGAAAACATTACTGAAAAAATACAAAAAAAGATGAAAAATTGGAAGTATTCATACCTTTCAAAAGGGGGAAAGATGACTCATTCATTCAACTTTCACCAGCCTGCCTATTGGCATTTGCAAATCCATTGAAAAATTGTGTTGCAACTTTCTTTGGTAGAATAATAGTGAAGACAAGCTCACACACCTCCTAAGATGGAACAAAATTACTGATCCTTTGGAAAAGGAAAGTTTGGGTATTCATAAATTGGCGAATATAAAATTTTCACTGCACTGTAAATGGCAATGGAGATTTCATGCTGAAGATAATCCTTTGTGGAAAAGAGTAATACTTGCCAAATATTCCCATTTCTATATTGGTGATATCTCCTCTACTACTAAATAACAGCTCCATGAAAGCCCCCTAGATGAACATCGTCCAAACTATGAATTGTTTCAATGAACAGATTAGTTGGCAAGTTAATAACGGTGAAAAATTTTCGTTCTAGAAAGAAAATTGGAGCACAAATGGTCCTTTATGTTTGCTTGCTTCCAGATTATTTCTGCTGTGTCTACAATGCCAAACGGTTCTGTCAAAGATGCTTGGAATTCCTCCACATCAAATTGGGACTTTCGTCCTAGAAGACCTTTTCGCAGTCTTGATATTCAACTATGGGATGAGATTAAAGCCGCTCTTCTGATGGAACCCGAAGTAGAGATAGAATGAACAAATTGATATTATTCAGTTGGGGCTATTGCCCTAGATTACAGTAGGTAGTTTCCCAATGTCTTCCTATCTCTCAAGGAATGACAAAGATGAATGCACAATCAGAAAACTCTAACTAACTCTCCCGCCTAAACTTTCTCTCTTATTTATACTATCAAATACTTCTAATACTCACACGTGTCATTTATTCACACGTACTGTTTCTCTTTTCCCTTCTTCCTATATGTATGTATGATGGGAGATCTATCATTACATTCCTTCTCCAAATTCACCTTGTCCTCAAGGTGAAAATCTGGAAATCGTTGCAGCATATCTTCATAGACTTCCCACGTAGCCTCATGGCGCGGGAAACCCTTCCAACTTACCAATACATCCTATCCACCTGCCTTGTTCTTCATATAACCATAGGTTTCTTCCGGTATAGCCTCCCATTCATAATTTTCTGTCAAATAAGGCAAGTCTAAGCTGTTCTCTCCATGTGTTCCCAATATATTCTTTAGATGAGAAATATGAAAGACTAGGTGTATTGTTGCGTTCTTAGGCAATTCAAGTCTATATGCTACTAGCCCCACCTTTGCAATCACTTTATATGGCCCAAAAAACTTTGGAGACAGTTTCTCATTTCTCTTTTTTCGCAAAGAAACTTGTCTGTAGGGTCTTAATTTTCAGTAAAACAAGATCACCCACTTGATACTGCAACTTCTCATCGCCGCAAATCTGCATATTTTTTCATCTTATCTTGCGCTACTCTCAAATGTTCCTTTAAAGGCCCCAATACAATATCTCTCTCTTTTAACTGCTCATCTAATGTGGAATTAGGCGTTTCTCTGTCTCCATAATATACCAACGGTGGGGGTAATCTTCCAATGATAGGTAGTGCTTCGATTTAATTTTGTGCCTGCAAGTCAAAATAACTCTCTCTGAAAATGACTTAGAAACACCTTGTCCCTGTCAGAAACTATGGATTTAGGAAATCCATGCAGTTGTACAACCTCTTTGACAAACAAGTCAGAAACAGTCTTCGCTGTATACGGATGTTTCATTGGCAAAAAATGCCCATACTTGCTAAGTCTGTCCACCACTACGAAAATGACTTCAAAACCATTTGCCTTTGGAAGTCCTTCGATAAAATTCATCGAAATGTCTTTACATTCTCACTCTGGAATTCCTAAAGGCGTTAACAACTCTGCAAGAGATAATGCCAATGTTTTATTACGTTGGCAAACCATACATTCCTCACAATACTTCTTAACATCCTGTTTCATGCCCTCCCAAAACAAATCTCCAGCCAATTATTTATATGTGCGTAAGAAATCTGAATGTCCTCCAAAGATCGAGTCATGATAAATAAGCAGTATGGTAGGGATCAGTTTAGAAGTCTTAGATAATACCATTCTATCTTTATACAACAACATCCCATCTTTCATTGAGTACCTGCTGAACTGATTAGCTTCCTTCTCTTCCAGTTCAATTTTTATCTTTTGCAGTTTCTCATCACCAGACACCTCTTTCTTTACCATTTCCAGATCTATTAAATTTGGAACTGCCAAGTGGTTTAACTCAACCTTGGTTGTTGTTCTGAAAAGAGCATCGACAACCTTATTTTCTAATCCGGGCTTATACATTACTTCAAACGAATAACCAAGTAATTTGGAAATACATTTTTGATACTGAGGTTGTATGACACGCTGCTCCAACAAAAACTTCAGTGAACACTGGTCGGTTTTTACCATAAATTTTCTAGCCAACAAATAAGGTCGCCACCTCTGTACTACCATGACAACTGCCATCAACTCTCTCTCATATAATGGTTTTGACCTGTCTCTCATTGCTAAAGTGTGACTATAATAAGCAGCGGTCTCTTATGTTGCACAAGTACTGCTCCCAAACCATAACCTGAAGCATCAGTTTCTATCTCAAATGCTATGCTGAAATCCGATAAAGCTAATACCGAAAGAGACATCATTGCCTCTTGCAATCGAATGAAAGCTTCTTGAGCTTTCTCACTCCACTTGAAACCTCCTGTCTTCAACAATTGTGTCAAAGGGGCTGCAATAGTACCATAATGCTGCACAAACTTCCTATAATACCCAGTCAACCCCAAAAATCCTCGAACCTCTCTTACATTGGATGGAATTGGCCATTCCTTAATTGCTCATATTTTATCCGGGTCCACTTTTACTCCTTCTCCTGATATAATATGTCCCAGATAATCCACCCTCCGTTGAGCAAAGCTACACTTTTTTTTGTTAGCATATAACTCACTCTTCCTCAACACTTCTAATACTACTCCCAAATGGGCCAAATGAGCTTTTAAATCTCTACTGTATATTAATATATCATCAAAGATTGAAAAATAGATGGTGCATTAGTCAACCCAAAAGGCATTACCAAGAATTCGTAATGGCCTTCATGAGTTCGAAATGCAGTTTTCTGCACATCCTCTGCACACATCCTAATCTGATGGTATCCTGACTTCAAGTCAATTTTGGAGAACATCACAACTCCATTCAATTCATCAAAAAGTTCCTCTATAACTGGTATAGGAAATTTGTCAGGTACTGTCACATTATTTAGGGCTCTGTAGTCTACATAAAATCTCCAGCTACCATCCTTTTTTCTCATTAACAACACTGGACTTGAATAGGGGCTTGTGCTTGGATGTTAACATCTCCTCAACTAATCTTTTCATCTCGGCTTTCTATTGATATACATATCTATAAGGTCTCACATTCACTGGATATGCTCCTTTCTTTAGATGAATATGATTTTCTATCATTCTGTTTGGTGGTAAAGTATCAAGCCATTCAAACACATCCTCAAAACTTTATAACACCACTGCCACTGATTCCTCAATAGTCAATTCCTCATTAAAGGCATCATTCTCCCTCATCATTTTCCTTTTTTCTAGAGCTCTGTATTCTACCTAATAACCCTGATCTTCCTCCCCCAACTCTTTATCGAGTTCTTTAAACTCACTTTAGCTTTGGTCAGACTTGGGTTACATTTTATAATAATTTTCTTCCCCTGATGCATAAATGTCAGTACTAAGTTTCTCCAATCCAATTATGTGATTCCCAAAGAGTATAACCACTGCCAACTTCCCAGCATCAATTCCACAGCCTCACAAATTCCCTTCCCTTTTATAGTTGTACCTGATCCCAATATAACACCATAATTCAAGGTGTCTTTTGTGGTCAACTGCAATTCTTTTACTAACTTTTATGATATGAAATTATGTGTTGCTCTTCAATCTACCAACACGATAATTTCCTTTCCTTGTATCAATCCCTTCACCTTCATAGTTCCTGGATTAGTCAAGCCGACTATTGAGTTGATTGACAATTCTACTACCGGCTGATTTGTCTCAGTGATTTCTTTAACCTTTAACTCCTTCTGTACATTGTTCTCATATTCCATAATTTTGTATTCTTTACCTTCTTGCTTCACTACGAACATTTGCAACTCTCTTTGTTCTCTAGCCTTACACTTGTGGTCGTGAAAATATTTCTCATTACAATGGAAACACAACCCTTTCTCTTTCCTGGATTGGAATTCAGCATCAGTTAATCTCTTTGCTGGACCTTCTTTCCATACTTCTCCATTAAATAAGCTTTGTAGAGTAATCGTTCTCATCGGCCAGTTGATATTTCCCTTATTCTCCCCTATTTTCGTATTCGTATTCGACTTAAGATTACCATACGAATTAGTTACCCTTCCTCCAAAATATCTGGTTAAATTCGATTGTCTCAAAATATCTTCTTTGTTCTCCACTTTTTGTGCGATCCTCATCATTTGTGCAAGCTTTTTTGGTTCAAAAAAATCCATTTCAGCCTGTATCCACGGCTTTAATCCAACCATAAACGTTTCTTCTACGAATTTCTCGGATAGATCTGTTACAGGCGCTACCCACTTATCAAACAAATTTCGGTATTCTTCCACGGTGGTCGTTTGTTGTATTCACAAAAATCTCCCATATAATTATCCTTCTCTTACCGATCAAAATCTAATCGACAATCTTTCCTTTATATTAGCCCAGTCCACAAATTTCTCTCGTTCTTCTTGTGAACGATACCAGTTCAACGTCGATCCTTTGAAACTAACTGTGGAAACAGTCATTTTTTCTGATTCATTGAGTTTATGGATTTGGAAATACCTCTCTTCGCGAAATAACCAAGAATTGGGATCATCTCCACTGAAAATCGGCATCTCTACTTTTTTGACTTTGTTTCGGTAGTTATTGCTTCCGTCGTTCGCTTTTTCCTCTTTCTTCTTCGTGTCTTTTTCTCTGCTTGACGATCCTTCACTATCTTCCACTCCTTTCGTCGAAAAATTCTATGAGGATAATTCGGTTAACTTCTCGCTCAGTACCGATTGATCTTGTACCACCGATTGCATAATCCGTAGCCTCATTGATATTGTCTCTCCATATTCTTTGATAACTCAGTCAATATTCTCTCAATCGCTGGCAGTTTAAGAATTTCTTTCTTCATTTCATGAATTTCCTGTTCGAATAATTCCATCATCCCTACTCAGCTTGAGATCCCACCGCTTTGATACCAATTTGATGGAACCCGAAGTAGAGATAGAATGAACAAATTGATATTATTCCGTTGGGGCTATTGCCCTAGATTACAGTAGGTAGTTTCCCAATGTCTTTCTATCTCTCAAGGAATGACAAAGATGAATGCACAATCAGAAAAATCTAACTAACTCTCTCGCCTAAACTCTCTCTCTTATTTATACTATCAAATACTTTTTCTAATACTCACATGTATCATTTATTCATACGTGTTGTTTCTCTTTTCCCTTCCTACTATATGTATGTATGATGGGAGGACTATCATCTTCCTAGCCTAATTGGAAGCAGATGGAACAATATTCCCATATGGAAGCTAAACTGAAATGGTGGTTTTTTTATTGCCTCTGTCAAAAGTGTTATCAACAGCTTCGAATAAAACGTGAATCAGAATGTTGTTCAAAGAAAAAAATTTATATGCTCTCTTATCCACCGATGCTTAAATACTATGATGTTGTTCAAAGAAAAATTATAGCCCTCTACCTTAATACTAACTAGTGCTCATTATGTCATCAAAGCTCCAAAGATATTAACCATATTTTTATTAGCTGCAGTCTTATAAAAGTAAGGTGGACAAAGGTTGAAAGGCTTTTAGCATAGAAAATGCAGCATCATAGTGTCCCCACACTTTGCAATGAGCTCTGCAATATAAACCAATAGAACAAAAAAGGTACAATTAAATTCAACACCATTTCGGCTGTTCTTTAGATTGTTTGGTTGGAAAGAAATAATAGGATCTTCAAAGAAAAGAACAGCTCGATTATCAACATATGGGAAGACATATATGCTCTTGTTGGTTTTTGGGAAAGCAGATCCCCATTATTTTCCAGTTATAGCTCTAGCTTTATTGCTATCAGTATTCATGCTTTATAATTTCTTATCCTTGTATAAGGCTTGTCTGTAGTCCTTGTTGTTTTGTTTGGTCATTATCCCTTGCTTCTCTTGTACTCGACTCTTATTTTAATGAAGCGAAGATGATGAAGATGCTAAGGGGGTGTCCACCTAGTGGAGATGCCCGAGTGCACCTCCTGACCTATTGGCAGATGACATTTTTTTTGCAGATGACATTAATGATATCAACTTAACTCATTTCCTTTTTACAGATGACATTCTCCTCGTTATGAAGGATAATGATGATGATTTTAATAGAAACTTGCAATTTTCTATCCATCCATTTGAAGATGTTGTTGGCCGGCTCAACATTAACCTCTCCAAATCTACCATCTCCCCTGTTAATGTCTCAAAGGAGAGAACTGATCATATGGCAAAAAGTTGGGGTTTGCCTACTCAATTCCCCCTACCACCTATTCGCTTACATATCAAAAGGTGTTAGACTCACACTCATCAATTCATCTTTTTCCAGTCTTCCAACACATTAGCTATCCGTTTTAAAAGAACCTACCTCAACTGCAAGAAAATTGAGAAATACTGGAGTGACTTTCTTTGGATAGGTAACTATAATGATTTGTACATCAATACGGTAGAAAAATGACAAGTATTTAAGGGTTTGTAAAATAGAATTTAAGTTAAGGGTAGAATGGTAATTTGTCTTTATGGAAAATTTGTAATTATTTGCATCTACCTTAGGTCTTTTAATTTTAGACAAAAGAAAGGAGAGAAAAACGTGAGTGCAGCAGCTGACAATCACACAAAAACAAAAGGAAGAGAGTTGAGGGAGAAGCAAAAACATTCAACGGCGAGTTGATGGAGCACGTCCGTCTGCGAAGTTCCGTATTGTTTTCCTTCCATTTTTTATCAAAGAGGTAGAAATACACTAATGTGGAATTTAAATAGTAATGGATTCTTCTCCACCATGTCTGTCAAAATTGCTTTACATTCTTCAAATTCTCATGATGAAGATGTTTATACAGACAGCTATGGAAGTCCAAAATTTTCAAAAAAAATGCAAGTTTTTTATATGGTCGATCTATTATGCAGAATGGTGTGCTTATAGTGGAGCTGATTCAAAGGAGACTTAAGAACATTAGCAACAATCCAAATAGGTGTGTGATGTGCCATAAAGAAAATGAGTCTGTTGATCACCTCTTCTTCACTTGTTTTACTGCACAATGCTTTTGGAACAGAGTTAAGGATCTGTTTGATTGGGCAAACCCTTATCAACACCTTAAAGATTTTTGTGAATACATATATTCTATCAATACCAAGTTTAATGTTTGATCATCTTTAATCTGATGATGGCGATTATCTGGATTATTTGGCTGGAAAGGAACAAGAGGATATTCAACAATACTATTGCAATCACAATAACTTATTGGAAGACATCTGCAACATCACCGGATTTTGGTCATAAAAGAACTCTTTATTTTCAAACTATTCTCATACTGTCATTGCTCTTAACATTAGTGCTTTTATTTCATTATTTCTGCTTTGGCCTTATCTCTAACCCTTTATATGTACTAATCTTTTGTATTCTTATGTGCTTAATGAATATATTTGGTATATATTTGGTGGAGATGATTATGGTGCTAAAAGAGTGTCTATCTAGTAGAAATGTTTGGGTAGACCTACTGATCCAGTTGTATCTTTTAAGAAAACAAATAAGAAGTATTATGCGTCTCAACAAGAGTATTGAGACGAGCTTTATTTATAAGGAAGATTTAATACAAAAAAAAAAGTTAGTTAACTTAACAATTGTTAACTACATTAACTAGCAATCAGCTTTTAACTATAGTAACTCTAACTCACAATACACCTTACTATAGGTTTATTTACAGCTTTGTTTACACCAATAACTAGAATCTTTATTCAGTTTGAGCATTAGCTTAGGAATGAGTTACATTATCTTTTCCTAAGGGAAAGTTTGATTATGGCTCGTACCTAATTAAAAATTAAAACTTAAAATTGTAAATTATGTAGTATATTTCATTTAATATTCTTTTGATTTAAAATTTTAATTTTCTAGTTTTTTATCATTTCTTTTTGTTAATCTAATTTTTTTTAGTACAATACCAAAAAAATTGAGAGAACTAATAAAAAGGAAGGTTTGAATCCACTCTATGAGGGTGATTTTCAAGCCACACCTTTGAAAATAAAAAAACGAACCTATATAAAACGCTAACTCATATGCTATAAAATTACTTTTGTGGTTTGGTCCAAAGGAAACTAAGAATAGCATCACGCATGTGATGATTTCGAATTGCATCAATGAAATCCTAAATTTGGTTCGCGTATCTTGTATTCCCAATCAAGAGATTTGAAGTCATATTCAACCCACAATGACAAAATACCCCGATAGCATTAGATAATCCATGAAACATAGTTATGTCCTCCATAAGCTCTACGGAAACTTGTCCTAGAGAAATGATTACGTTCTTCATAGCATCACTTTACGCCATTACTGTTATTTAAATTATCAAATTGATATGAAAATTATTATCACAGTGAGTAGAAAATCATACATAAATATAGATCAGAG
>JBBPDI010000003.1:7925033-7936084 GCA_037974545.1 Cucumis variabilis
TTCCACACTTGTAATAGCCAATTTTGCAATTTCAATAACAGAACCCATCAATTCATTTTTCCTATTTTCCATTACATCGTTCACCATCTTTGCCACTGTTTCTCTGTTGCAAACATCCTTCATATCCAACCCAATCTTCCAAACGTCACTCACGTATCGGCTGTTCGTTTGCTGATCCCCAAATTGAGGCCAACAGATCATCGGCACGCCGGCAACTATGCTCTCTAAAGTCGAATTCCATCCACTGTGAGTCAAAAACGCTCCAATGGCTTTATGGGCCAACACAGAGTTGACATGGCCTTGAGCTGGGAAGGGGAAGATCAGAACATGAGGCTCCATTTCTTCTTGCTCCATCATTATCCACTTCTCACTATGCTGCCTTCTACTTCTAGTTTCATTGTATATACTATTTAAAGACTTTAGTATCTTCGTTTGAAGATACAATTTAACTTCTCTGGATTCTGTCAGAGAAGATTATTCAATTTGGAAAGAAAACAGAGCAATTATTTGTCTGTGTATCCAATGCATGAGATATTCAAATCATGTCACAGAATTCGAATCAGTTTGCAACTTGTGAGGCTGTGATTAATCCAAATTTAACATTGACAGCAGAGCTACAAACCATGTCACAGCAGAATCCTCCGGTCTGACCAATCTGATTGATTATTCAGATACAAAGTCAGTAACGATAGGAAATGGAAATAATTTGAATATCTCATGCATTGGGCACTCTTACTTGCATAACAACTGCCCCTTTTCTCTAACCTCAACATCTGGCCTACTCACCTCATCGTGTAGTAATGCACACTATTACTTTCCATTTCACCTGACACTACTTCTTGAGGTTGGGTACTTCGAGACATGAAGACTCCACTTCTTCCATTACCTCGAACATTCAACGAACCATCCTAAAGATAGCGTTTAGGGCTTCCTTTTCCTAATTCAATCCTTTGGCTCTCTCACCTCCTGGGTCGGGTCTTGCCAACTGCATTGTGGTACTTGCCTTCCCTAAAGACTGAGCATTTCGCGTTCAGGAGAAACCTAGCTTCCAAATGGCTCCTTAGATGCAAGGTAATAAGATGACACGACTCTCATGCCGTATGAGATTACCAAACATCTCTATCTCTCCATCTAATTAATTGGGTTGTGGGGCCTCAAGATTGGTCTTGGCATGGTCTCAGTGTCTAACAACCTTATCGTGTAGCAATGCACCTTGTTCTCTTTTGCCGCCAAGGTGAAACACTTCGCGTTGAGGTCTTCAGGGGTTTAAGACCCCTTTCTTCAACCCCTTCTCATCGAGTCATCAACATCCCAACTCGAGGGTAGTTAAATTAAAATTCAGTGCCCATCAAATAGAATCAAAGTTTGGTTGGCGTCTGAGCCTCGAAAACAAAAAGATCGTGTTGGTGCCAAGTAGCGGAAGCAATGAATGAAAAATTATGATATGTAATGGTTGTAAAACTTGACAGGCCGTACAAAATAGAGAAATGACATCAGAATAGTTGAAGTCAAAAAAAGAGAGAGACTCGAAGACTACAGAATCCATATATATATATATATGTTTAAGTAGGAATTAAGCATTTTCCTTGCATTCTTAGAGAGCATGGAGAATCGTTTCAGAGGCTTGACATAATTAAAGAGTATTTTTAAATGGAGATAATGGAACGATGAGGCAAGAAGCTACAAGTTGGAAGAGAATTGAGGCAAAGCACACCACAGACAGATTTTCATTTTTTGTTAAACAAAAATAGCCAATATCAAATTCCAAAACATTTCCACAAGAGAATTAGAGGAAGGCACTTTTGACATAGTATAATCTTTTTTTTTTTTTTTTTTCTTTCTCTTAATGCTAGAAAAAAGGGAACGGGCGAGGATACATTAAATAACATGTCATAATTACTCATACCTAACTCTACTAGACTTGCTTTTAGTTGCACTTGACATATATATATATATATATATATATATATATATATATACTCAAATCTTTTTTTATTATCATACAATTTTGGAATTTATTCTCTTACTTTAAATAGTAGGCCGCCAATTTATTGTAGGTTTAAGTTTTTTTTTTCTTTATTAATATGGTAGATTAAATTCACGACGACCTAATACCGACCAAAATCGAAATGTTGAAAAAATGTTATATACCCACACAAAAAGGAGAAGAAATTAATTGAAGGAAATGATAAAAAAAAAAAAGAAAAAAAGAAAAAAAGTACCAATTTGTTTTATTGTTTGGCTTTGAGGAGCTGTTGCTTCCAAGAACGAACAGTGTGGCATGAAACTACTTTCCCCACATCATTCATTATTGCAATATACTTTACAAAAAGAAAAGGCAAAGGGGAAAATGAGCAGATTAAAATGGATTTGTATTTGAGAAGAAAGAAATTATATGAAATCTATGGAGAATTGAAGAGCTAAATGGGGTGAATTTATATTGTTTGAAGATGAGGGGAAAAAAAAAAAAGAAATGGGTATTGTGTGGGACAATGAAATTTTCAACATTTTTTTTCAGCAATGTGTTGACTTTTAAGCATCTTGATTATGAGCCATGGAAATTAAAGCATTTATTCACTATTTCTTTTATTTTACTTATTTCTAATACTTTATTGATTAGTGCTTGCTTATATTTTTTTCATTACATTGTATGAATGCCTTTTACTTTGAAGCTTTTTTCATGATTCTTTCCATTATATGATTCTTTTCGTTTATAATGTTTCTTTACTTTTATTTTTGTTTACAAATTGTATATTAGGTCCTTCGTTTTATTTTAAAGAAACAGATAAGGATTCGAGAAGATGTATGATATAAAAATCATTTGTGTACATTTTTCAAGAAAAGTTTATCACGTGACAAACTATGATTAAAGTAATGAGGTGAGATGCACAAAGATATATATAGTATATCTTAAGGATGTATACTAAACATTTTTTCTAATATAATCTAAAAAGAAAGAAAGATAAAAGATCGTATAAAACTTGAGTGGTTTTAAGTTTGACATATTAAGGCCAAATAGTTCTTATGAAACTTAATTTTTATGTTCAGCTCAACTCACCTGTATGTACTCCAAAACAAAAGGTCTGAGTTTCAACCTCACTCCCAAATTGTATTACATTATTTTTTTAAAAAAAAATCTTAATTTTTATAAATCCAGTTATAATTTCTACTATTCAGAATTGATTTAAAGAGCAAAATCTCATTTATGTAATGTTCCAATAATAAATTATATATAAAAAAAAAAACTCATCGGCGTTCCTTCTTTCTTTTAAAACCAAATAAATTCTTCAACCCTAAAAAACTAAGTTAAATTTTTTTAAAAAAGTCTTAATTTTCGTACAATTTTACTAATTAAAATTAAAATATTATTTTAATTTTATACTTCAAGTTTCATTTCATTACGTACTTTTAGTCCCTAACTATATTTTCAATAATTCTTTGAAAATAGTTTTCTTGTGTTTACTTTCAATAAATTTGTAATTTAATCATTCAAAAGTTAATTTTAATTGAAATTAATTAAACAATAACAATAATCTTTATCAACAAAAGACTATATATTTTGGAATTAGGCAATTGAAAATAGAGTGTTTTGTTAATTGATTACAAATTAACTGTTATGAATAATAAAGTCATAGTGATATATTAGCTGGAAGCATAATATCTAGAAAATATAAATAATCTCTTTTAAGAGAAAAAAAAGTAAGAGTAGATATTGAAAAGATATTTATTAAAAATTTGAGCCGAAAATGAGTTCGATCATTTGATTTTGCACTGTCTCAGCCAATCAAATGCTTTCTTTTTTCTTTATTTTCTTTTTCATCGTTTTTTCTTTTTAATTTCTTTGCCTATACTCATGATCAAGTGCGTAGCTACGAAGGGCCAAGAGCACATGTGTCCTTTGACGTGTTAGTCGGTGTGTGTATATATATATTAAATATTAATCATATGTATTCTTTGTACAAATCATAGAAATGTTGGATATTCTTTTAAGGGGAGTTTACAAAAATAGCAAAAAAAATTATGATAATAGAGCTTATATCACTACATTTTCTAAATTGTAGAAGTAGCAAATTTAAAAGGTAGATAACTTTCTTATAGCCCTCTGATAGTTCTCTGATTGTCATCTGATAGCTGTCTGATATCATTAATTACTTATTATATTAGTCATAATTGTCCTCTGTTTTGTCATATTTCACTTTTTTTTTCTAATTTTTTTTATCATCTAATGCAATTTCTCTTTTTTTAAAACAAAATCAACCAATAGTTGTGTGCACTGTCAGATTTACCATAGGCCGAGGGGGGAGCCCCCCTCAACTTTATGCTCCTTATATTAGGAAGGCTAGCATATATAGCAAAATAAATTATGATAATAGAAATCATGTCACTACATTTACTAAATTACAAAAATGGCAACTTTAAAAATCCAGTCCAAAATCGTCGACGAGCCTAAAAGGAAAAGTTGAAACTACCCCTCTTTTTTCAAAACATTTGCATGCAATCCTTCTCTAATTTTTAGGGTTTTAAATATGTGTCTTTTCATTTTCTCTTAAACTTCTTTCACCCTCTCTTAAACTTTACTCTTTAAGATTTATCATGCCAGCTTTGAAATTCTTGCTTGCCATTGTAAGTATAAGGTTTACTTTTCTTCATCAGTAGTGCAACTGTAAGGCTCTGATCGCGTACCACCAATGAGACAAAGACCCTGCAACGAGAGAGTATATGTATACTACCTGACCCCAAAGAAGAAAGTCTGGTTGAGGAAAATCATTGCGGAGAAATCACTAGGATAAGAGTGTAGTGCGCGAAGAATAGCGCAAAAGAAGGAAAAATGTGACGCAAAGAGAAATACCTGTATAACTTATATTGTGTATGTGTAAGCAACCGAATAAGGACAAGTGGCAAGAAAAAGCCTATATGGGATGTCGAGAGTTAGGTGTTCGACACAGTGATGCAAGAAGAAGCACTTATGCCTATAAAGCTTTTGGTGTCCTGTTGACAAGACTAGACAACCCTAAGAAAAGAAATAAACACTTGCAGCTTTCCAATGAGATAAAGAAGGCCAAGCGATTTAAAGAAGTTTAGCTTCCCAAGGAGATAAGGCGTGCATCTCAATGGAAAGCCAAATCGTCGACTGATGTTCAGACCACGTGTCGGGTGTGGGTTCACTGCATGACATGGTAAAATGACTAGGAGACGCGTGTAATGTGTGGAAGTGACCTTTAGATGAGAAGGTCACTATAAACAGATCTAAAAATCAAGGAAGGGGGGGGGGTCAGAGATAAAGGGAGGAAGGGAGTGAGAATTTATTAGAAAAAGGACAAGAGGAACTTTGAAGTGTGGAATGTCAAGATGAGAGAACCGCTAGGGAGAAGAAAACTTTAGAAACAAAGAAAGAAATGGATTGAGATTAAGTGTATATATGTTCTTAGGTATTGAGTCCATGCGAAGTATTGTTCTAAGGATGTATAGACAAGCTAAGGAAGGAAGACAGGGTGTCTTTGTAATCTTACATGGCACATTAACTATGGTAGTTTCTATTACGCCTAAGGAGCCAGTTGGTAAGCGCATCACTCTTCAGCGCGTATGACTAAGCTCAGAAGGGAAGCATGTGCAATACCCAGGTAGAAAAAGCAAAGCCTGAGAGCTGAGTCAGGGAACGGGTAACCCCAAGCACGGTTCGCTAGGTGGTTAGACAATTGAGGCAAAGGGCTAAGGTGTGCCTCTACACTTCTAGGTACCTACCACACACAGCTAAAATTGAACTAAAACAACAAAAAACTATCAGAAAATCAGTCGAACCTTGGAATTGGCTGTAAAAATTCTCATTTATCCTTCTTTCCTTATTGAAGTATTTCTTTCATGTTTTAGTCATAGGATATTGACATTATGGTGATTATATTGATTATTGTTTTTTCCTTTTTTGGTTAGTAGGTCTTTTTCCTATATGGTGGGTTTAGTTGTTTTTGTAGACTATAAATCTCACTCTCTCTCTCAGTGTGTTACGCAGTATTCTCTCATCCGTGGTGTTATATCATTGTTCTTATTCGCTCTTTGTTGTACAATGAAGGCCTAGAATAATTGAAGATTTACAAGCAGTGGGCAGGTAGAGAATAACTGTGCGACAGAGGTGTTCAACGTTTGACAAATAATCGCGTGAAGTATGGAGAATTCATGAAGGCAACCTTACCTAGCGTTTTGTTGGAATACAAATTTTTTTTTATAAAAATTACTTTTCAAATATTATTGACGTTTACAAACCATCAAGAAGAAAAATAGATACTATTTGATGTTTTTATAATGTCAAGGAAAAATGCATACCCACTTGACGTTTTTTAAATGTCAAGAAAGGTCGCAGCGTGAATTTATTTTCGAAAATTCTTTCGCTTCCGCTTTTTGATAAAAAAAAATTTATGTTTGCAAAATGTCAAGAAAAAATAAATTTCACTTGAAGTTTTTTAAATGTATAAAAAGGTCTTAGCATGAAAAGTTTTCTGAAAATTTGTCGACCTTCGCCTTTACCTAGAAACTCTTGATGTTTTATTTTTGAAGTACCTCATTTTTTAACATTTTATCCAACAATGGTCAAGTATTTAAAATCTCAAAAGTCTCTTTTTAGTAGTTTGTTGAATCTCTTAATTAACTCCTTGACAACATCTCTTATTTAGTTGCTTGTTCTATCTCGACTGTTGAGGAGGCTTCCCATTGGTCATGCCCTCCTGGGATCTTTTAAGATATGAAACTTCAATGTGGCTTTTCGGGATGGTGAAGTAGTGGGTACTGGAGCCATTGTGATGATAGTAATGGCGTAAAGTGATGCTATGAAGAACGTAATCATTTCTCTAGGACAAGTTTCCATAGAGCTTATGGAGGACATAGCTATGTTTCATGGATTATCTAATGCTATCGGGTTATTTTGCCATTGTATATGAATTCAAATCTCTTGGTTGGGAATATAAAATACGTGAACCAGATTTAGGATTTCATTGATGCAATTCGAGATCATCACATCCGTGATGTTGTTTTTAGTTTCCTTTGGACCAAACCACAAAAGTAATTTTATTGCATATGAGTTAGCGTTTTATATAGGTTCGTTTTTTTTATTTTTAAAGGTGTGGCTTGAAGATCACCCTCATAGAGTGGATTCAAACCTTCCTTTTTATTAGTTCTCTCAGTTTTTTGATAAAAAACTAGAAAATTAAATTTTGAAATCAAAAGAATATTAAATGAAATATACTACATAATTTACAATTTTAAGTTTTGATTTTTAATTAGGTACGAGCCATAATTAAACTTTCCCTTAAGAAACAATAATGTAACCCATTCTTAAGCTAATGCTCAAACTGAATAAAGATTCTAGTTATTGGTGTAAACAAAGCTGTAAATAAACCTATATTAAGGTGTATTGTGAGTTAGAGTTACTATAGTCAAAAGCTGATTGTTAGTTAGTGTAGTTAACAATTGTTAAGTTAACTAACTTTTTTTGTATTAAATCTTCCTTATAAATAAAGTTCTTCTCTCTTATTGAGACGCATAATACTTTTTATTTGTTTTCTTAAAAGATACAATTGGATCAGTAGGTGCACCAAAACATTGCTTCTAGATAGACACTCTTTTAGAACCATAATCATCTCCACCAAATATATTCATTAAGCACAGAAGAATACAAAAGATTAGTACATATAAAGGGCTAGAGGTAAGCCCATTCAAGCAGAAATAATGAAATAAAAGCACTAATGTTAAGAGCAATGACAGTAGGAGAATAGTTTGAAAATAAAGAGTTCTTTTATGACCAAAGTCCGATGATGTTGCAGATGTCTTCCAATAAGTTATTGTGCTTGCAATATTATTGTTGAATATCCTCTTGTTCCTTTCCAGCCAAATAGTCCAGATAACCGCCATCATCAGATTAAAGATGATCAAACCTTAAAGATGCTATTGATAGAATATATGTATCCACAAAAATCTTTAAGGTGTTGATAAGGGTTTGCCCAATCAAACAGATCCTTAACTCTGTTCCAAAAGCATTGTGACCAAATCCTTAGAATTTTGTTGGAAATACTAAATTGAGAATCTTAGCTACTGTTTATGACATTATATATTTGTTAATATGAGGGACAAAATCGCTTGCATATACTTATTTCATTATCTAATATATTACATTATTCCTAAGAATGGTTGTGAAATTCTTTGTAAGGAACGGATGAACTTAAAGTTTTCTTTTTGGTGCTTGTGATTAGAATGTTATGGAGTGTCTAGACATGTCCCTTCCCTCATTATTTGAGTTTTCAATTTAGACATGCCCCTCCTTTCTCATTTTGGTGCTTGTGATTAGAATATTATGGAGTGTCATTGAGTTTAATCATATTGAATTTGTTGTTTTTCATGTAGACATGTCCCCTTTCCTTATTATGGAGTTTGTTACTTTCGCTTTAGACATGTCCCTCCCCCCTACCCCCTCTCATTGTTTTAGAATGTCTGAGTTTTATCCATTTTAGTAGTGTCATATTTAAAGTGTCTAAGTTTCGTATTTTGCTTACATGTTTTACTTTTTTATTCAGTTATGTTACACATTTCAAATTTGACGCAGAAATGGTCTTCTATACAAGATTTTGAAGTTGACTTTGGATGAATATGGAAAGAATTTTTGGTCCGTATCTTATAATTTTGTTAGGAAAGATCATTTCATGATTCCAAGACTTGTAGAAATATTTTGTTAGACTTGTAGGAATTCCAAGACATGAAACTTCTTGATGTAAACTACATGGTTATAACTTTAGAACTAACTTTGGACATCCGTTTTTTTTTATGTAACTTCATAATTATGACTTGGGTCTACAATGCTTGAACTATTTATGAAATTATTGAAGTTTTTTAACATATATTTCTTGCGATAAAGTTGATGTTATTCTATGTTGCCTAGTGATAGTTCTTAAAATTATTATATTTGACATTTTATAATAGGTTTATATAATAAATTGGATATTATTTTTTATATAATAAAATACTTTTACTGGCGTTTTAAAAAACGTCACAAAAGCATTGAATTTTTTTAAAAAAAACATGTAGGAACTTTTAGTGGCACACTTCAATACGTCGCAAAAGATATTTGTAATGGTCCCAAATTAACCTTCAACAACAACATTATTTGTCACTAAAAAGTCCTCTTTAGTGGCGAGCATAATACGTTACTAAAAAAACAAATAGCAACACAACATATATGTTACTTAAAGTCACAGAAACGTCACTAAAAATGTATCTTTTATGGTACATAATGGTGCGTCGTTAAAACTTTTAGCTACGTGGATTCAGCAACAGTCATAGCGATGAAAGACTTCGCGTCGCTAATACTTTTAGCGACATAGGTTTGGGATTTAGTGACATTTTTAGTGCACCGCTAAAGGTGAATTTTCTTATAGTGATCAAATAACAATATTAATGCAACAAAATAATATAATCTCTTCTCTTTATTAACTTAACACTTTTACAGAGTTCAAACTTTACAAATTAAATTTCTTTTCTTGCAAAACTTAAAATCTAAGGTTGACTTCTGATCCACCTTTCTTCATCCACTGCTTAACGATGTTATTTATAGTGAAACACGTAGAGGTGTAAGGACCTCTTCCTGCTTGATCGCCCAACGACCATTTCAGGGATAACTTTTAGGGCTTCCTTTCCCAGGCTCAATTCTTTGGCACTTTTGCTTTTTGAATTTAGCCTCACCAACCTAGATGCGACCCTCACCTTTTCTTATGAACTGAGTGTGACAACCCTTTACGTTAAGGAGCGATGTGCTTACCTAGCAGCTCCTTTAAAGCGAAATAGGATGACATGGCTCGCACACTGTACAAGTTTCCATAACCACCCTCCTTCCCTTTGCTTACTTGGCTTCTATGCCTAACGATCATTCCTTACTTTTTTGCAACGCCTAAGAACCTGGGGAGAGGGAATCTTAAAACGTAACTCAAAGACTTAGTGAGTGATGAATTTAGGAAATACCTTTTTAGGGAATAAGACCACTCAAACATAGTAATAATATCAAGCCAAAACAAAATAATAATATAAATAATTGAATCCATCAATTCATGAACACGACTTTTATCGCAACAACACGACCACAACTAACATAAAGAATTTTCACACGATTCAAGTCGCCATGCAATTACTACTCATCACTGGGACTTGGGATTCACCACAACCAGCGTCCTACAAGTTACTTAGAGATTTTCATCAGCGTCTCATAACATTCAATTTTTTTCAGACTTAGGATTCACCTTCACCATGTTAAAAGCTATGTAGACACACAAATTTTATTTTATTCTCCTTTGAATATTTTTGGTTGACGTGGCAAAAGGAGTTTTTCTAAAGAAATTCTTCTGAAGAATATTATGTTAGGACAAAGATTTTATTGGGTTCCTTTTGAAAGATATTTTTTTTCTTTTCAATGAAGATCTGTTGTTAGGTCTTTTTCTCGTGTATTGGGACATCTTTGCGGTGATTTTATTTGATTAGGTATTATTGACAAAAAGAAAAGGTGATAAAAAAGAAGAAAGAAAATGAAGAACAACTTCATGATAAAATAAAAAAACACACACAGAACCCGAAGCGTGTAAGTTCCTTCTTAATGATGTGACATGATTCGTCGCTGCTCTTGTATCTGACATCATCCTATGCTAAGATCATTATATTCGAAGTTCAAGCTTCTTTAGTATGTATATTTAAAGAACTTTTATATACGTCTGGATGAAGGAAGTGATTTAGAGGGAGATCCTCCAACTTACTACCTTAATTTATTGATTGATGATAAACTTAATTAAGGGGGAGACTTTGATTAGCCATATATATCTTTGAAATAGTTCTGATAGTGTTGCTAACTGTATTAGTGTATCACTCTCAGTACTGAGTGAAGAAGTTAAGTGAGAAACTCTATACTAAGAATCATAATAGTTTGATTGTTTAATCAATTGGTATCAGAGTAAGGTTTTCTGCCTTAAATCGACTTTGTGCGTGAAGGTACTTCAACATCAAGGCCTCCTATTTTTTATGAGGTCAAC
>JBBPDI010000003.1:7940999-7965436 GCA_037974545.1 Cucumis variabilis
CTTTGAATTTGATTTAAATGTTGAATTACCATATTGCCCTTAGACTAATTTAAATAATAACACTTGTTGAGATTTGGTAAGCTTATCACTTGCATGTGATATACAAATGACTTATTGCATGCAAGACACCTATCCCACTTAGAATGCCAAGTGGTGAGATAGGGAAGCTCTTGCATGTAGTGTGCTTGTAAACAAGTTTTATGCAAAGGTCAAATGACTCTTGGATTTAAAAATTGAAAATTAATTTTGTAATTGAGAATTACAAAAATAAAACCAAGAACTCTTTTTCATTTTTGGTCTCTCTCAACATCAAACACAAAAAGAAAAGAGAAAAATCAAAAGGTTAGGTTCTTCCTAATATATCATCTCTCTCTATTTTTTCCACCATTTTTTAGTCTCACAACTGAATTCTAAGTCCAGAGAATAACGGGTCAACGCTAGTGGTAGTCCCGACTTTGATTTTATGAGGAGATCGTGAAAAGCACGTGAGGAGATTACAAGTAAAGAAAAGCATCAAAGGTGAGTTTTTTCTTGTAACTCTATTTTTGTTATTTTAGGGTTTTTTATGCATGTTAATCACTAAACTTGTTTAGTTACAATTAGAGTAAAAATTTGATCCTAATTCTGCTGCGCATGTCTACCATTTCCAACACAAATAATCACTTATAATCATCGTAATCAAACAACAATCAATTAACAAGTAACATCATATCATAATTAAACAAGAATTAGATAGCAAATAATACAAATAGATGGCAATCAAATAGAAATTATTATCACTCCATTCACTGTAGATAAGAATGGGTTAAATTTTATTTACCAATTAGAAGAGATGTAAATTCTAACAAATTAAAAGAATAAAATATTAATAATTTGAACCTAAAATTACTAAGTTTACCCTTAATACTCCTCTCCCATGTCAATTACACCCATCTTGGACAATAATGGAACAAAAACTTTAGAAGTTAGAGCCTTCGTAAAAACATCGGCAAGTTGTTGTTGAGTATGAATCAATAGAACCTTGATAGTTGCTTTGACAACTTTTTTGTGGATAAAATGGCAATCTAATTCAATATGTTTTCCGTACACTCATAAAACATCAGAATAGACGTGAGCAACATCATTATGACAAAAAAAATAGGGGCAGCAAGAGCCCGATATTCAACTTTAGTAGAGGAATGAGAAATTGTAGTTTGCTTCTTAGCCTTCTAGGAAATAAGGGAATCACTCAAGAAAATACAAAACCAATAGTGGACTTACGAGAATCCAAACAAGAAGCCTAATTAGAATCCGAGTAGGCCTTCAACTAAAAATCATGACAGGGGTGAGGAAGAATACCTTAACCTGAATAACACTTTAAGTATAAAAGCTTCCCAATCAAACAACGATGAGTAGTGGGATCAGGTAGTAAGGGGCCTTCACCAACAGCTAAGCAAAGATTTTAAAACAAACTAAACTCCTCAAGCAACTAAAGTACATAGTGACGTTGTCAAAGAAAACTACATTGAGAAGAACGATCAACTTGAAGGCCTAAAATGTAACAAATAACTCAAGATATCTTTTAGTATAAAAACATCATTTAGATGAAGTTTAAGGGCATTAATGTCCTCCGTAGAAGCACCACTGATGATAATATCATCAACATACACTAACAAGGCAACAAAGTTAGTACTTAAATCCATGATGAAAAAAGAATAGTTAAACTTGGACTATTTAAAACCAAGAAATAAAAGGGTATGAGAGAACTTGTCAAACCACTCTCGAGATGCTTGTTTAAGTACATAGATAGAGTTGTGTAAACAACAAACAAGACACTCCCCCTTAGATGCAATAACATGGTATTTGTAACCAAGAGGTAAATCCATGTAGACTTCTTCAAGAAGATCACCATGAAGAAAAGCGTTGTTGACATCAAACTGTATCAAAGGCTATTTATAGGAAATTGCAAGAGTAAGGTAAGACCTTAACACTAACCATCTTAGCAATAGATGAAAAAGTTTTAATGTAGTCGAGTTCTTCTTGTTGGGTATATCTTTTGGCCACTAAATGAGCTTTATAGCGTTTAATGTGACCGTTGGAATTATGCTTGACCTTATAAACCCACTTGCATTCTATAGATGATGTTTCTGAGGTTGCTCAAACAAAAAAAAAATTATCACAAAGTAAAGACAAGACCTTCAAAGAAGTGAATATTTCACTTCTATAGGAAACCGAGACATATTAGACCATTTTGTTATCAACTCTATGGTGTAACCAGTTTAGCCATACAAAATTATATGGTAAAAGCAGCAGAAAAACTGAATGGAAAGCTAAAGAGAAGTTGGATCATAATCAATGTAATGTGGTGTTTACTACTATTCACACATCTAATTAAGAAGATTGATATTTTGATAGTGGTTGCTCTAGACACATGGTCAAAAATTTACTATTTTTTGCTGACTTAAAAGAATGCAGTGTTTGCCATATGACCTTTGATGATGGAGTGAAAGGCATAGTCGATGGCAAAGGAAATATTAATAGATCTAGATATCCAATTCTTAGCGATGTCAGACATGTAGATGGATTATCAGCAAACTTAATTAGCATAAGTTAGTTATGTGATCAAGGTTTTGGGATTATTTTTCTAAAGATAAATGTGAGATTCTGAATCAAAAGAATTATATAGTGATGACTGGCACTAGTCAGATAATTGTTACCATTGGGATAATGATCTTAAGAACCTTGTGTGCAATCTATCAAAGTCAGACGAATGTGTGCTTTAGCATAAACGTCTTGGGCATGTCAGTATCCATAAGATTTGCAAAGCAATTAGAGTTGAAGCTGTGCTTGGGATTCCTTTGTTAAAAAAATCTTCTGAAATAAAATGTATTGAATGTCCAGCTCGAATACAAGTGAAGGCCTTCCATAAGACTATTGGCCAATGCTATTCTGATCATATGTTCTCGAGCTTCTTCATTCAGATCTGATGGGTCTTATACAAGTTGAAAGTCTGAGAGGAAAACATACGCTTTTTTGTTGTTCATGATTTTTCAAGATTTACATGGGTGAGATTTATCATAGAAAAATCATATACTTTTAAAGTATTTAGATCACTGTGTCTTCAATTACAGAAAGAAAAAAACAAAGGTGTTTGTCGTATTAATAGTGATCATGGTAGAGAATTTGAGAACTCAACTTTTAATGAGTTTTGTTAGGATGAAGGGATTTTTCATGAGTTTTTTACCCCTTTAAATTCCTAGTAGAATGAAGTGGTAGAGAAGAAGAATCGTACGTTGCAAGAGATGGTACGTGTCATGTTACATGCTAAATCTCTTCCATTGTATTTCTGGGCTTAGGTCTTAAGTATTGGCTATAATATACATAATCGTCTTTCTCTTTGACTTGGAACAGTGTATACAAACTATCAACTATGGAAGGGTCGTAAACCAAATGTCAAACACTTTCATGTGTTTGAAAGTGTGTGCTATATTCTTAACAACAGAGAAATTCATTGAAATTGGGATCCAAAATCTGATAAAGGTGTCATTCTCGTATTCTTCAAATAGCATAATGTTTCGTGTGTTTGACAAACGTACCAGAACTGTTTTGAAATCCATCAATGTTGTTATTCATGACTCGGGGGATACTTATATGAAAGTAATCGATGATGATAACCAAACAATTCTTTATACAAATCCTCCTACAGCTACAAATAAATTTTTTAGTTCTAAATGTACTTGTTCAGAAAAAGTGTCCAGAGTTGCTCATACTGTTTCATCATCTCTAAATGAATTTGTTAGAGATAATTCCACTACTTTGGAAGTTAGTAACTTAAAGACAGCAATATAGACAGTGGCTTCAATATTCATTCAGATGCTCAAGGTCTTGCTCCTTCTACCCATGTTCAGAAAAACCAGCCTTTCAGCAGTATTATAGGAGAAATTAGTAGTGGTGTCACAACTCACAAGAAGCAAAGACATGATTATGCTAAAATGATTGCTAATGTTTGTTTTAGTTCTCTAATTGAACCAACATCTATTTTTTAAGCCTTGAAAGGTGATCAATGGATTTGTGCCATGCAAGAAGAAGTTTTTCAATTTGAACGTAATAAGGTTTTGGACTTTATTCCAAAACCTTCCCAGGCAAATGTCATCAGTACTATAAGTGAATTTTCAAAAACAAGGCTGATGAAAAAGTTTGTGTTATAAGAAATAAAACTCGCCTTGTTGCTCAAGGGTATTCTGGTATGTGTGTGTTTGGTTTAGAGTTGATAATTTCATGTGTATAACACAAATGTCATCACAAAGTCAAGTCACCATGACTCTCTACATAGCATGATTTGATTCAAGGTGATGATTCATGGGTCATGATCATTGCATGTGAAATGCTCGCTATGTACCTCTTCATTGCATAATGCTTAAGTCCTCGTTGAGTACAATTTTTCCTACTGCTTGGCCAAGTGCAAGCAAAACAATAAGTTTACTTGGGTGATTCAAGGTCGAACATTGGAAATTGTTGATCGATATTAGTTCTAGCGAATAACTCATTAGTTAGGCACTATAAGAATTAATTACAAAGGTATAAAAGAATTAGAACTAGGACTAAAACTACTCATGTATACCTAGAAAATCTGTAAAGAGGAGTAAATAGATACAAAATAGAATTATATACGACCTAACTTGTATGTGAGAAAGAGTGAAGGAAGGTCTATGCTTTTTTAGTCGATTAAGCAATGTGAGAGCTTGATGCGATTTAACTTACTTAATCAGCTTATGATTAACATGTGCGCCTCTAAGAGTCATTGACGCCACACATAGTCTCCTTTTGGAATCTACATGACTAAGTTTGATTAGACGAGATAGATCTAGGAGTTTCACTAATAACACTTATAGAACTTTGCGATTAAAAACAACAACCTCTTAGTTCCTATGTCCACACTTGTCCACCTTTTGGGACAAATATTGGAAGTTATCTTGTCGAGGTGGAGTTTGTTGCTAATCTACTCCTTGCACGCATTAGCCTTATCCTTGTTACTTGCCCTCTCGGGTAGTTGGCGATTGACACTGGCTAAGCGATGAATATAGAACAACTAAAGCGGTAAGGATTATAAGTTGTACTTCTTATAAAAAAACTATCATTGACTTAAATTACTAATAACACTTTGACAAATGAAAAGTAATGAAATAGTGGATTGAAAAGGTATAAACATGTAATATATGTAAAGAATGTAGGCCTTAGGCCATTGTACAATATGAACAACTTATATTACAAAGAAATGCAAAAATGAGGAGAGAAGAAAAGTGGAAAAATATATCAAGTTAGAGGACAATGGAAGTATGGATTCTTCCCTTCCCAAAAGCTAAGCTTTTGCTTTTACAACTGATCATAGAAGAAGAAGAAACATTTACAGATGGCGGAAAGACTATTTCCTTTTTGCCTCTCTCTCTCTCTCTAGTATCTTGGCCCATTCAGGCACACTTTGTAAGGTGATGGAGATGAATTTATATAGGGAACATTTGGATGGAAAAATTCTATCTTCTGAAATTGCCAGCGTCGTCCGCCTAAAAAGTGTCTGTCGCACGTCACATCTTCTAGATCTCCAACTATTGGTCTTGTCTTCTAGTGACCCTAGATCTATTACAATGCTTTGAGACATTATCTTTGGTCTATTATTATTATTACAAGTTTACAAAGCATTATATGGTCTCAAGCAGACTTCTCGAGCTTGGTATGAACGACGATTTGAATTTCTCTCTGCTAAAGGATTCAGTTGTGGTGGAACTGATATGTAACGACCCAACTTTTCTAACTAAGTCGAACATTAATTTTTGACAAGACACTTTGATTGACACAAAACATAGTAAAATTTATTTGAAACCATAAAGTTAAAGAAAACTTAAGTTCGGGCTCTATTTCAAATAATCAAAATCTTTCAAAGTATAGTTTTCAAAACAACAGTTCAATCACAAATATTTCTAAACAGTCTCATTTACTAAGGAAGTAAGAAAAACATAAAACGGAAGCATTTGAAGAACATTCTCCTATGGCAATCACGTCTCCTTCTTGTCCCTTGTCGATCTGCATCCTTTATTACCTTTGCCTGAAAAAGTTAAACATAAAAGGATGAGTATAAACATACTCAGTAAGAGACCCACTACTGGCCCCGTTAGGGGAAAAATTAAATTATTAACTTCCTAATGGGGTACCCTGTACTGTCTCAGTCTTGTGATCCCATAGGATACACATAATCAGTCTAACATCCCGAAGGATGAACATATCAGTCTAGTGCTCTGCAGAAGCACGTATCGGTCTAGTGCTCCCAAAGGATGTACATATCAATCTAGTGCTCTCGAAGGGTGCATAATAGGTGGCGATCCCGTAGGACACCTGCAAGGTAACTACCCAATAGGAAACTAATAATTTTCCCCTCAGTCCATTCTAAATATCTTAATAGTCATTCGTAGTACAGTCAAACATTCTCATCACATAACTCTTGACTTAACCTCTAACAGTCATCTTAGCATTTCCTTCGTCCACAAGAACACAACCATACTTAATATATCGTATACTCCTTCTAAACAACAAACCACCCGTTTAAAACCTATACCAAGTTTCAGTCATTCAACATCCATATGTGTATGCATATATGTATATCCAGAAAATTACATAAAGGCACTTAACACCCAGTCTACATCAAATCCATGTATATGTATATGTTTTTCCCAGTCAACCATAGAACACAATAACCTTCAAATCTACTTTGACATACATGTCTATCATATCAACATCCGACCTCGGTATAACAATTTTTCAAATAGATACACTCGTACATAAGCATCACCTATCTTAGTTCAGTCAAATCAATCAACCATACACTATCCATTCTTTAACATAACAGTCAACCATCATCAGTTCAGTCAATACAACATTTTTAATTCAGTCAATCCATCAACACATTTAAAACTACGTAAAACAATTAAATCTTTTTAACCCCTCCAACCAATGCTTAGCAGTCATGTCCTTTGTTTCATTCAAATCCACCTATAACAATATAACAGTCAATTAAATTTTAAACATTGAAATCAACATATAGGTCCAGTAGTAGAAATCCCTTACCTTGAGATTACCTAAGTTTCTTGATCAACAAAGTCCAACACACCAATTCCAAGTTAAATACATAATTTAACTCCAATCAAATTTGTCATGACTCCAAGAGGTCAAACTTCGCCTCAATTGAACCCTTCAAAGAACAATATTAACCAACTGTTTAAATTTGACATTTCACCTCAACGAATCTATCTCTCGAAAAACCATCAAATTCACTATTACAAGCTTACACTAAAACCCAATACTTCTTGTGGCAAGGCTTACAACTTAGTACAGTGAAATAAACGCGCGTAGAGGGCAGACCAGAACGACAAGTGGAAGAGAATGAAAACTATGTGTGGGTCGGTCGGACGTTAGACTGATTATGTGTATCTTGTACAGTCTCAGTCTTGTAGCATAGTCTGCCACAACACATGGCTATCGAACTTGAGGGAAAACTATATGTGGGTCGATCAGACGAAGAAGCACGACGGTGTGATCGACTAATGTTGACAGCACGTACAGCAGCAGACCTTTGCGAATAAGGACCAGGGCGAAAGAACAATGCTCCGACTTTGATTGCGATAAAAACAACGAACGGCTTGGGATGCGATTTCTTGGGTAGTTGTCCACTGTTGAAGACGCGTGCGACAACGACTTCGTGAACAGAGAGACGATGTAGCGTGAACTACAGCAGTCGATGATAGAGGCTAAGCGAAAAAGAAGATTAAGATATGACACGACTGGGCTTCGTCGGACGAAATCGACTCAACTAGAAAAAGTCATGCGTGACGGCAGTAGATGGACTGCAATCGGTTGTAGATCTGAATGGAAAAAGGAAAAGAAGTAGAAAGATGGGTGTGGTCGGCAGCTACGGTGGCTAAGGCAAGAGAGAGGAAGAAACAGAAAGAAGAAAAGAAAAAATAAGAAGAAGGAGATTGAGGGGGTACGCGTGAGAGGGAAGAGAGATAGGAATATCTTTTCTTTTCTTTTTCTTTAAAAGTAATGATAATAATATTATTATTATCATTATCATATTCTTTCCAATCTCTTTTTCCTCCAAAATTTCTTTTCTTTCTTTCCAAAATAATTTCTTCTTCAAACTAAAGTAATAAAATAACACCCGATAATTTATAAAAAAAGAAATTTTCAATAGTAAGGCCATTGGATTTTTTTTTTAAAAAAAAATTTTCTTGAGATTTGGGGTGTTACAATCTTCCCTCCTTAAGAAACTTTAGTCCTCGAAAGTTCTAATTTTGGAATAACTCTGGATAACAAGCTCTCATAACATCTTCTCGCTCGCAGGTCGCCTCTTTAATTCGATGATTCTGTTACAAAACCTTAACTGATGCAATTCTCCTATTACGAAGCATTTTCACCTCTCTAGCTAGAACCTCAATTGGTTGCTCTATGTAGCTCAAATTCTCATCAATCTCTAGTGGTTCATAGTTCACTACATGAGATGGATCTCCCACATATTTCCTCAACATCGAAACATGGAAAACATTATGGACTGCAGAGACAGATAGTGGCAATGCTAAACGATATGCCACGACACCAATTCTCTCTAAAATTTCAAACGGTCCAACTAAACGAGGACTCAACCTCCTTTCTTTTCAAAACGCGTAACACCTTTCGGCGGTGCTACTTTCAAGAACACTTTATCTCCCATATCAAACTCAAGATCTTTTCACCTCACATCTGCATAACTTTTCTGTCTACTCTGGGTTGTTTGCATACATGCTCTAATCTTCTGAATAGACTTATTAGTATACTGAACTAACTCAGGACCCATCAACCTCTGTTCACCAACCTCACTCCAACAAACAGGGGTTCTACAACATTTGCCCTACAATGCTTCAAACAGTCTAAAACTTGGTTCAAACGTTCAGTTTGACCATCCGTTTGTGGGTGAAAAGCTGTACTGAAATCTAACCTCGTGCCCATGGCAATCTGAAGTCCCTTCCAAAATTTGGAAGTAAAACATGTATCTCTGTCAGAAACAATCGATACGGGCACCTCATGTAGTCTCACAATCTCAGTTAACTATAATTGTGCCCACTTACTAGCAGTATAAGTGGATTTCCCTGGGATGAAGTGTGCTGACTTCCTAAGCCTGTCTACAACAACCCAAATCATTGTGTATCCCTTTAAAGTTCTAGGCAATCCTGTGATAAAATCCATGGACGCATTCTCCCACTTCCACTCAGGTATACTTAAAGGTTGCAACAATCCTGCTGGTTTTTGTCTAGGTGATTTAAACTGCTGACACACCAAACACCTACTAACAAACTCTGCTACTTCTCTCTTCATATTATGCCACCAATACACTCGTTTCAGATGCTGATACATTTATGTACTACCAGAATGCATGGAAAATGGAGAACTATGGGCTTCATTCAACAAATCAGTCTTAACTACAGTGTCTGTTGGCACATACAAACGCCTCTCAAACAACAGTCCACCATCAGAGGATATGGAGAAACCATCAGCTTGCTCTGTCTCAACAAGACAACGCTTTTCAACCAAATAAGGATCATCCTTCTGAGCATAAATAATCCTTTGCCTCAGAGTTAGTCGTACTGTCAATTGTGCTAAGAGTGAAGTAACTGCCCCTACTGATATTGCAATCTCAGCTCTCTCAAGGTCTCGGTGTATTGGGGCTTGCTTGGTAATAAATGTTGCTGAATGTGATACTTTTCTACTAAGAGCATCAGCTACCACATTTGCTTTACTTGGATGATACAATATCTCACAGTCATAATCCTTTACTAACTCAAACCATCTTTGCTATCTCATATTCAGCTTCTTCTAAGTTAAGAAGTATTCCAGACTCTTTTGGTTAGAAAATATCTATATCCTTTTACCATACAAATATTGCCTGCAAATCTTTAATGCAAAAACCACAACTGTCAATTCCATATCATAAGTTGGATAATATTGCTCATAACTCTTCAACTGAAGAGAAGCACAAGAACCTACTTTACCTTGTTAAATCAGAACACCATCTAAACTTTTCTAGAAGCATCACTGTAAATTATGAAACTTTCTTAACCATCATGTTCGGTAAGCACCAGTGTAATACAAGCTTCTGCTTAAGATTTTGAACACCATCCTCATAGGCTCTGTTCTAAACAAACGGAATCCCTTTCTAACAACCTCAATCTTTGTAGGGTCCACTGAAATGAAATCTCTAGACACCACATGGCCCAGAAAAGATACTTGGCCTCCTCTAAACCTCACATTTTTAAAAACTTTGCATACAATTAGCCTCTAAACCCATACACACATGCTTCTCATGTCCTATCTCTGTCTTGTAATAAACTAAGACATCGTCAATAAATAAAATCACAAAAGTGTCTAAGAAATCATTGAACACTCTATTCATCAAGTTCATAAACATTGTTGGAGCATTTGTCAATCCCAAAAGACATCACAATGAACTCATGATGCCTATATCTCGAACAAAAAGCTGCCTTAGGAACATCACTGTCTATAATCCTCAACAAGTGATGGCATGAATGTAAATCAATCTTTTAGAGAACACACAAAATTATTGCAGCTGATCAAAAAAATCCTTAATACTTGGTAAAAGATACTTGTTCTTAACAGTCACTTTATTCAACTTTCTATAATCAATACATAAGCGCATCGACCCATCTTTCTTCTTAACACATGAAACTGCTGCGCCTCAAGGTGACACACTTGGTCTAATGAATTCTTTGTCAAACATTTCCTACAATTGCACTTTCATATCTTTCAACTTTATTAGGGTCATTTTGTATGAGGCTTTAAATATAGGGACGATGTCTAGTTCTATTCAATGACAAAGTCAATTTCTCCATGAGGATGTAATCTTAGAAACTCTTCTAGGAAAATATTAGAATATTCATTTCACAGTTGATTCAGATAACAAATAAACCTCAATCTCCCTGGTGTCTACCACATTAGCCAAGGTACTTTAGGTGCCCTGGTTAAGCATCTTACTAACCTTGATAACTGGGATAACTTTTAGTGGAACCATAGTTCCACCATCTTTGTACCTGAACTAGCCTCTAGTGAAGGATTAGAAACTGCCTCCTTGCTGAACAGTCTTTGTTTGCATGGTTACACTACATTTCATTTTCAAACTCTAACTAGTAACTTTTCATTTATGATAAACTCAAAAAGTCCCTTAAAGTCACATCAAGACAACTATGCTATGAAGTTTTCCTTTTCTTTCCTCAATACCTCCATTCTAAAACCATTCACTGTGCTTGGTATAACCTTAACTTCACCATGTATTTAGCCCTTTTTAAAACCACCCACATAACATAGTTCTTATATTTTCAGTCACAAAGAAGTCAATTAAGTTAATTACATCTTACTCTTCTGCTTACTCGACCACCCCTTTGAGCACCTCTACATGGCAACATTTTCCTAATATCTACCAGTAAAACCTTTAGTCTTAAACAATAAAGACTTCATATAGTCTAGTTTAACCTAGGCAAGGTCATGCCAATAAAACCATACATACAAGCATAAAGCATACCTGACGAGAGACGAAGGGTTGCCTTAGCCATAGGGACACAAAAACATAGACTTACATCATAAGTCAGTCTATAGAACCTAAAACTTAGGCTCTGATACCAACTATAATGCCCCAGGCCCAGGATTCAGACCAGGATTTAGAATTCGGATCTCCGACATTCTCCTGCATCCCCTGCGACCTAGCGACATCATCCTTACATTCCTTAAAGGCTTATTAGAGTGAAAGTTATTCCCACAAACCAACACGAGTCATTTCAGCATGCTTTATGCTCACTCACATGCATCCTAGCAAAATTCCCAAGAGGGCACCCAACATAGAATTCTCCAAGCTAAGCACGCTTAACTTTGATGTTCCTATGATCGATCCACCGAAAAGGAAGGTGCACCTTATTGGTATAGGCATTAACTTTTAATTCTTTTTAAGTATTTCTTAACATTACTTTCATGTCGTCAGGATCCCTCTCATTTAGATGTGGTATTGGTTCATTCATGTCTCTCTCCTAATCTCGGGAGTTACATGTACGATATATTAAGTATGGATTTGTTCTTGTGGACTAAGGAAATGCTATAATGATTTAGTGGTTGATTGATGTACTGATAAGTTTCTGACTGGCCTTGGGTTAAATTAGAAGAAGATGACTGTTAGAGGTTAAGTGAAGAGTTATATGATGGGAATGTTTGACTGTACTACGAATGATTGTTAAGATGTTTAGAATGGACTGAGGAAAAAATTATTAGTTTCCTATTGGGTAGTTGCCTTGCAGGTGTCCTACGTGTTCACCACCTGTTGTGCACCCTTCGGGAGCACTAGACTGATATGTGCATCCTTCGGAAGCACTAGACTGATATGTGCATCCTTCGAGAGCACTAGGCTAATACATACTTCTGCAGAGCACTAGACTGATATGTGCATCCTTCGAGGCCTTAGACTGATTATGTGTATCCTACGGGATCACAAGATTGAGACTATGTAGAGTATCCCATTAGGAAATTAATAATTTAATTTTTCCCCTAAGGTTACCGTAGTGGGTCTCTTACTGAGTATGTTTATACTCATCCTTTTATTTAACTTTTTCAAGAAAAGGTAATAAAGGATACAGACCGACGAGGGACAAGAAGGAGACGTGATTGCCATAGGGGAATGTTCTTTAAATGCTTCCGCTCTATGTTTTTCTTACTTCCTTAGTAAATGAGACTGTTTAGAAATATTTGTGATTGAACTGTTGTTTTCAAAACTGTACTTTGAAAGATTATGGTTATTTGAAATACGGCTCGAACTTAAGTTTTCTTTGACTTTATGGTTTCAAATAGATTTTACTATGCTTTGTGTCAATCCAAGTGTCTTGTCAAAAATTAATGACTTTGACTTAGTTAGAAAAGTTGGATCGTTACATATCAATTCCACCACGACTGAATCCTTTAGCAGAGAGAAATTCAAATAGTTGTTCATACCAAGCTCGAGAAGTCTGCTTGAGACCATATAATGCTTTGTGAACTTGTAATAATAATAATAGACCAAAGATAATGTCTCAAAGCATTGTAATAGATCTAGGGTCACTAGAAGATAAGACCGATAGTTGGAGATCTAGAAGATGTGACGTGCGAGATTAGAAGGGAGACATGAATGAACCGATACCATATCTGAATGAGAGGAATCCTGAGGACATGAATGTAATGTTAAGAAAGACTTAAAAAGAATTAAATGTTAATGCCTATACCAACAAGGTGCACCTTCCTTTTCGATGGCTCTATGTTGGGTGACCTCTTGGGAATTTTCCTAGGATGCATGTGAGTGAGGACAAAGCATGCTGAAAGGACTCGTGTTGGTTTGTGGGAATAACTTTCACTCTAATAAGCCTCTAAGAAAAGTAAGGATGATGTCGCTAGGTCGCAGGGGATGCAGGGGAATGTCGGAGATCCAAATTCCAAATCATGGTCCGAATCTTGGGCCTGGGGCGTTATATGATAAGATCATGTTTATTAAAAAGAGCAGTCATGATGTTCTAGTTGCTCAAGTTTATGTTGATGACATTATCTTTGGGGTTAACCTCCAGACTTGATAGTAAGTTTGTTATCCTTCTGCTTGGGTTTTCAAATTTGTTTTTGCTAAACAGGAATTTTTCTTTCAGGAAAAATATGCATGAAACATGATAAAGAAGTTTGGTTTGGATAAGGCTAAACCAAAATGTACTTCTGCTCTATCTCATTTCAAAGTCTTTAAGGATGATTCTTGGGACAAAGTTCATGAAAGCTTTTATCAAAGCACCATTAGAAGTCTTCTATATTTGACTTTTAGTCATCCTAATATTGCCTTTGTTGTTAGCGTGTGTGCTAGACATCAAGTTGATCCTCGTGCATCTCATTTGCTTTATGTTAAACGTGTTTCAAAATAAGTCTTAAAAACAATTCATGATTTTGGATTGTAGTATTCTTTTAATACTACTTCAGTGTTAGTTGGATACTGTGATGCAGATTAGGCAGGGTGTGCTGAAGACCGTAAGAGTACTTTTGATGGGTGTTTCTTTTTGAAAAATAATCTCATTGCATGGTTTACTAAAAAATAGAATTGCATTTTTTTGTCTATAGTTGAAGCTGAATATATAGCTGCTGGTAGTAGTTGTACACAGTTGCTATGGATGAAACAAATGTTATCTCAATATAATATTCACTAAGAAACTATGATTCTGTATTGTGATAACATGAGTGCTATCACCATATCTAAAAATTCGGTTCAAGATCATATCCTTTGTACTAACTACAATGCGGATTGCATCTATAGTGTCCCAATAATAATGTGCCCAATCTTATTAATATACTATAGACCGTTTAGGCTATATACTTAAACTTGATCCATATTTATGTCTCTACATAAAGTTCAAATCTACACTAGATAGCATCGGGACCTTAGTTTATTAGATTCAAGATTATTTTATTTTATTTTCAATAATAAGTCCTCAATAACAACTTTATTGAATATAATATAATTTTAAGCAATGAGTTTTAGGACATAAATTCCAACATAAGAGAGCCAAAAGATTTTGGCATTATGCATTGTTGAGTGAGAAAAATGGAGCATCAACAGTCAATATGCTTGAAGCAGCAAAAACAGTGGGATGGGACACCTTAGAAGATGAAGAAGTAGAATGCTAGTTAGTTTGATCACCATAGCCTGGTGGGAACCCATGAAGCTTATATCATTTATCCATTGTATGTCCCTAGAAATTTCAGTAGATGCATAAAAGGCAATCACGATGTCGGTTATGGCAAGTATTTTAAAGCAAGTGCTCCTCATTCACTTCACAGAGTAATATGATAACATGATTGCAAATAATCCAAGAATGATATTAAGGAGATTCAACAGCAAGTTAAGTAATGGTGCCATCAACGAAACCAATCTTGTTTTTTTCACAGTTAAGATGATAATCATTGATCTACTCTAAAGACATAATTGCTTTCCGTAAGGATATCAAAAACCAAAATGAGACTGGTGTTTTCAAAATAATGGAGATAATAAGGGTCCATGTGGGTACCGATAGTGGATTGAGGGTAAGTGGATGCAACAAAGGACGTGGGATTGATTAGTTTATCTTCTTCGGGCACGATAGCATGCAATAAAGAAGAGAAGGAACTTGACGACAAAAAAAGAACTTCTAGATTTGGTTGAAAGATAATGTCGAAGGTTGCAATGCACAACGAAGGTGAATCTAGAAACAATGATCACTATGGTGGTGAAAGACAGGGGAAGAAGAATGAGCGACGACCAACCCTAGAAAAAGGTGTTTGATACCATATTATCACTCCATTCAAAGTAAATTAGAATGGGTTAAATTTTATTTACCAATGAGAAGAGATAAATTCCTAACATATTACAAGAATAAATAATTATAATTTAAACCTAAAATTTCCAAGATTACCCTTAATATAAATCAAATAAGAGTTAATATAAAATAGTAATCAGTAGCATTGACAATGAGTATCAGATAGTACTCAGATGATAGTTAGATAACAATCAATTTCATTTAACCTAATAATCAGTGTCAAATAATAATCAGATAACAACATTCAAATAGCAATCAATATAATTAATAATAAAATGGTAATTGAAGTGCTTATTTTGGGAGTAGAACATGTCATTATTTCGTTTTGTTGATATTTCAAGTATGTACTCATAGTAAACAAGATATCAATAATTAATTGTTCAAAGTAAAAGATGAATGTATTTATAAGTATATCACTCATATATAATAGACTTATTAAACATATATATGGCCTTTCCATCATGGTAAGAATAGTACAAAGTAAAAGAAACTGTCGGTGAAAGGTGGTTGAAAGTGGAAATGTCACACCCCGATCTAGGTTTTCCTCTCTAACCTAGATCGTGGTATGATAAAACACTTGAAAATGACATTTTTCCAACTTAAATTTCTATAGAACACATATTAAGGAAATTCTACAAAAATTTTGAGAGCATCTCCCCTAAAATTTGAGGTAGCCTAACCTGAAAAGGGAAGAGATTCTCACTTCTATACATGTATGCAATCCTCAGACTCAAAATCACATTAATTGTGTCTCACCACATACTCATCTACACAATTTCAAAGTCTTAATAAGAGTTTATATCCAAACTAAATATTAGTTACAAAATAATTACAGTCCAAAAGAGTCTCATAAAACACGTGACCTTAGTGTGAGCACCCCGTTATATGATACAAAACTTAAGTAAATACTTAGAAAAGTAATAACAATCTATAATTAATGATAGGGAGCTCAATGATGACTTGATCCTTGATCGCTAGTTGGGGCTAGGGGGGAGGGAAACATTGAAAATGTGAGCTAAACCTCAGTGAGTGACAAGTTTTCAAAAATAAAAGCTCATAAAACATGATCTAAACTTTTTAAATATGACACCAATAACAAAATAATAATTAAACACTAAAATCACATATTACCATATACGACCAAGAATAGCTCGCGCATGATTAAGAAATCATGCAGCCAAACCAAGCTCATGCATATCTAGTACCTGCCACGATGGCAGCCTCCATCTAATTGGACTATGGTAGAATACTAAATACACGGTCGAGAATAGCTCACTCGTGATCCATATCCATAAGGAAACACGGGATCAAACTGAACTCACACATGCTTAGCACCTACCACAATAACAACATCCATCTAGTCCAACCATGATATCATACTAAATACACGGTCGAGAATAGCTCACACGTGATCTACACCCACAAGGAAAGACACGACCAAACTGAGCTCATGCATACTTAGCACCTATTGTAGTAAAAACCTGCATATTCGCTCTTATATGCACATAGAGCCACCCACCATGGGTTAAGCTAAGCCCAAAACCAGATCACAATCCTCCATCCATATCTTCACTTAGGCTTAGGTTCTTAGGTGTCCAGTCACAACATCTTTTAGCCCCAAAACTCCCTAACAACCATGGTGGTGATAGAAACACATTCACGTAGCCTTTAGGAAAATCACCAAAATTATTTCATAACATCACATGTTCACATATTAAAACCAAACATGGTTACAAACACATTTTCAAATTATTTTTTATCCCTTGCCATCAACACATACTTTTAGAAGTCCTTTAAGTCTAGTTATAAATCAATGAATATTTTAGAAATTTGCTGTCATCTAAAACTTGCTTAATAAGTTTAGGTTCAACCATAGTTTCGAAATACAATAGTTCATGGAAAATCAAAACTCATATTTGAAAGTATTTCTAACACATGGATCATAAAACAATATACTGTATTATAGATCACTCACAATCAATGACTCGATTCTCTCGGGATTATACTCTTTTCCCTCTTCAATTTGGCCTGAAGCAAAGATTAAACTTTATCAGTTCTCTTCTCAAAGTAAAATGACACACACAAAAAAAATCTCCAGCAGCTAACACACTTCATAAGGCCAACTCAAACTATTTTATGTTTTTAATGTCCTCGAATTCTTCATTCACCTTAGATTAGACTAGACTTTTAATGGCTACGAACCCTTAGACTTGAAATCTAGATACTTAACCCAATGAGAATCCCACTTAGATCAAAGCTCAATGGATCTTTTAGGTCGATACACTTTTTGACCCTTAAACTTCAACTTAAACTCTTAACGCCATAAGAACCTAAACTTAAGTCGCCTTTTAATTCCATACACTCTTATAACCAATATTTCTGTAAGCCCTCATTCCATTCTTCTTTTATTTATATTGATATTTTCTAAGTTGTGAAAAGAAAAAACAAGGTTTAAATCTGATTGTGAATTGCTTATAGATTGAATTATTTTTATGAGAAATTTTAGAATCCATTTTATTTTGGTAATAATTAGAAACTAAGCAAATGATGGAAAAACTATGAAAATGGCCAAAGTTAAAGTTTGGTTTTGATTTGAGGGCAAGAAGGGCATTTCCTATTTTAATTATTTAAAGAAAAAAGAGAAGAAAAATATGGATTTTTCTTTCTTCTTCTTCGTGTGAACACAAAAGCCTTCCCTCCCTCTTTCTCTTGAAATTTTTTATGCCTAAAACCTCACTCTCTCCCTCTCCTCCAATGTCGGGTGACGACTTATACACCTACGAAGAAACCTAATTGTGCACAGCTTGTAGACGCTACCACTGCCAGATTCATTTTCACATTGCTCTCATTTACGAGTTTGGTTTGTTGCGTCGTTACAACCACGTCTACCTCAACTTGTCAGAGTTCGCCATCGTTTGGGGATTCGTGGAAACTAAAACTTCACTGCAAGCATGGGGCTCAACTATTAGTTCAGTATACATACATAATAGGTCTCCACATCCTATGGGAGGTTGTGGCTATTTAAAAAAATGGAACCTCAACATCAGACCAAGATTTTTTATTACCCACTAAGTTTCGACTTGGTTTTCACAATACCCATTACATCTTGATGCTAGCTAGATTTGAATATTAGAGGAGTTTAAGTTGTTGTCCAGTCGGGAGCTCAAAATTAGACGTTTTGACACAACTTTGGTAAGATTCTAAACTTATTGGAGTCAATCTTGAATACCCATCTAATCTTAGTGATATCTTTGAGTAACCCATGGTATTGGATGCTAGATTTCTAAGTTCGAAGGTAGTTATGGTGCGGCTCATTGAAGCTTAGATTACTTTGTTAAGTTCTTGGAAAGTTTTGAAGTAATTTCGTTGAGTTTTTCTTAGAGTTGGATGGTTAAAGTTTGAAAATGGACTTTACTTTATCTTTGGAGTTTTCTTAAGTGATATTTCTATAAGCTTCAAGACATAAAATGGTTGTAAGTACTAGTTTCAAATTTAGAAAGTCGTTAATGTGTTGTCAAGGCGATTTCAACAAGGTATCGATAAGGTTTTAGTTAAATGTAGTGAGTTTTCTAATAGTTCTTGAATACCCATTTAGTCTTTGTGTGAACTTGTTCTTACCCATTTTGTTTTGTGTGAGGAAATTTTAGAATAATTTTTTTGGGTGATGGCACAAACTTGGTGTTCACAAATCATCTTTGGTTTTTATTTTGGTTTGAGCTACAAAAGACGAGTTAAAATGTAATGTTGGATTTCCCTAAAAGTTGACTCAATTGCTAACAAGTTTTGTGAATAAAGCTTGAGCAAATTCTAAGGCTAAGTCAATGATTTTTGAAGTAGAAAATAGGTCACAGACTTTGGTTTTTCCAGTATCCTAGACTGTACAGATGGAACTAAAAGCACAATTAAATATGGTCGGAAAGCTTATTCAACGTCCTATAACTTTCATGGAGCACTTGTTAGCTAATTCTAATAGCCAATATGTGTATATTTAGGAGGAACGTATGAGGTTGCAGAGAATGCAATTTTTGAATACCTATTTTTTGGGATAATTTTTGAAAAATCTAGTAAAAATATCACTTTTATATCTTGAAGTACATTATAGAGGGTTCTAAAATAAAGATTTTTATAAAGTACATTAATTTGAATTAAGTATTGAAGAAGTTATGGGTAGTTGAAATTAGCCTACCAACACTGGGAATTTCTAGAAAAGTATGAATTAGATTTTATTTGTAAGTGTAGAATTTAGAGCGCTATAGTTTGTGCGCCATCTTAAGTTATTATAGAAAGACAGGACTATTTAAGGTGGTTTAAGACAAGTTCGGATAAGTTTCTAAGTATTTTACTCTTTAGATTGGTATTGATATTGTGAATGGATCTAAATCCTAAAACAACATTGATAATAAAGATAAAAGTATGTCCATATAAAAGACCTATTGAGCTTGAACTAAGTTGGATGTTCATTGGATTAAGTATTTAGATTTCAAGTCTAAGGATCCCTAGGATAAAAGTTTAGTCTAGTTTAAGGTGAATTGAGAATTTAAGAACTGGAAGCATATAATAGTTTGAGTTGGCCTTATGTAGTGTTTTTGAAATTTTTGTGTCGTCTTGCTTGTGAAAATAATTGAGAGACCTTAGTCTCTGTTTCAAGCCAACTTGAAATGGAGAAAGCGTATAATCCCAGGGGATCGAGTCATTGATAGTAAATGGTTCATTTTCAAGCTTTGTTTATGCTTATAAATGCTATTTTATAATATCAATTGGAAACTATCGTGATTTCAACTTGTTATGACTACGTTTTCATTTATGCTTAAATGGTGTGTTTAGTCACCATGATTTTAAGAATGTGTATGGTTTGGATTTTTATAAAAATGTTATTCTAAAAGTATGTGTTGATGACTAAGGACTGGAAACTACTTTATAAAAATGTGTTTTTTGTCGTGTTTGGCTTTTAAATATGATACATGTGATTTTTATGAAAGAAGTTAGTGATTTCTTAAAGTCTTCGTGAATGCGTTTCTGTAGCACCACCTACGGTTGTCAAGGGGTTCCAAAACTGAAAGAGATCGTGATCGAAGATCCAAGAACCTGAGCCTAGGTGATGATATGGATTGGAGGATTGAGATATGGCTTTGGGCCTAGGATTTTAGGTGGTTGACTCTAATTGCACATAGGAGCGGATATGGAGAATGTTATCATGATAGGTGCTAAGAATGCATGAACTCTGTTTGGCCGCGTGTTTTCTTGAGGATAGGGATCACGTGTGAGCTATTCTGGGCATGTATTTAGTATGCTATTATGGTTGGATTGGATGAAGGTTGTTACTATGGTAGGTGCTAAATATGCACAAGCTCCATTTGGCCGTGTGTTTCCTTGTGGATATGGATCACATGTGAGCTATTCTGGATCATGTATTTAATATTCTACCATGGTCGAATCGAATGGAGGTTGCTATCGTGGTGGGTAATAAATATGTGTGAGCTAGTTTCGATCACATAACTCTTTGATCATGTGTTCACTATTCTTGGTCGTATATTTAGGCAACTTGCTATGGTTGGATTGGGTACAGGTTTGTCGGCTTTGACTTGTGGTTTATAGTATGATGTATTGATGACATTTTATTTACTGCTTCATTATCGATGCATTTTTAGACATTGTTTTTGTATGTTTTACGAGCTTTTATATTTAAAAACTTGTAAGTCACTAAGTTTTAGATCATGTTTTTCAATGTTTTTCTTCCCCTCGGGTAGTGGTCAAGTTCCAATCTTCTGTTGAGCTTTCCTCACCATTTGTAGTTTATCATTTTTGTATGTATATACTTAAGTTTTGTATTACTTCACGAAGTAGTTAGAAGTAGCGAGATTTATACTATGAATACGTGTTTTGAGAGATTTATTAGTGGACTGTAATTCTTTGGTAACTAAATATCTAGTTTGGTTCTAAACTTTGCTTGAAACTCTCTGGAATGGAATAGTTTGGTTTACTGTGTGGTGAGACACATTTGAGGTGTTGTTGAATTTGAAGATTGTATATATGCATATAGAAGTAAAAATTTCTTCCCCTTTCAAGTTTGGCTAACACATATTTTAGAGTACGTGCTATCAAAATTTTTGTAGAATTTTATACTAGTTCTATTGAAGTTTAAGTTGAATAATGTTGGTTTCAAAAAGTGTTTCATTACCACGATAAAGGTTAGGAGGGAAAGCCTAGAATGGGGTGTGATAATTCCTACCTTAGAGGTTTAGATCTAGTAACAATCTCAATATCAATCTAACGAGTCAAATACTTAGGAACTTACTAAAGCTTGTCTAACACGACCTTAACCATGTTGATCAATGCTTCCAAGTTCTCTAAATCTTCAATTCCTCATACAAAATAATATTGGTAAAATCAAGTTCACACTAAAACTAAATGATTATTTAAGAACTATGAGAGAACCACTAAATTTATCTAAAACCTTATCGATACCTTGTTGAAATCGACTTGACAACACATTAACAACTTTCTAAATAAGAAACTAGTACTTACAACCATTTTATGTTTTAAAGATTATAGAAGTAACACCTAAGAGAATTCTAATGTTAATGGAAAGTCTATTTTCAACCTTTAGCATTCAACTCAAGGACCCGAATAGCATGAAAATTCAATTTCAATGCATAAACTTAATTGGTATTCCAGAACTCTAGGAAAACTCAACAATATTACTCAAAAACCTACCAAGTACTTAACAAGATATTCTTAACTTCAATGGATAGCATTCTAACTACCTTTTAAATTCAAGACCATGGATCTAACATCATGGGTTACTCAATATTATCACTAAAAGTAGATGGGTACTCAAGACTCACTCCATAAAGCTTAGAATCTTACCTAAAATTTGTGTTGAACACCTAAAAATCATTCCTTCTCGACTAGACAACAGCTAAATGCATCCAACAACTCAAATCTAGCATCAAAATGTTATGGATAATATGAAAATCAACTCGCGTCGACATGTGGTGATGGAGATGGCAAAGGGAGGAGCGGGGTCGGCGTTGAGAATTTTCTAGAGAAGGGAAAGAAACTCGTGAGTGAAGAAGAAGAATCAAGAAAAAGAAGACAACTTCTTCTTTTATTATTATTTTTTTATTATTATTTTAAAAATAAATTAAATATAAAAAAATAAAATAAAATTATCATGTTGTCCTCACTTCAATTTTAACTACCCTTTCCACCATTAGCTTCATTCTTTTCAAATATTTAAATTCTCAAGTCTTTTTCCAACTAAATTGTTCCAATCACCTTATTAAAACATTTCAACCTTAATAAATTGAAAATTGGATTTAAATTTCTTTTTCACCACTATGGAATGAGGCTTAAAGGGAAAAAAGTTAGAAATTGAAAAGTACAAAAAAAGTAAAAAAATACCAAATATATGCATGTAGGCCGACAACTCTTCTAAAGAGATCAGTTTGCGACTCCAAGTAAAAAGTATGCATCTCTCAATCGAAATGAGAAATGAGAAAAAGGACTGAGATTATTTTGTTGCTAGTTTTGCAAAATGAAAAACAATAATGAGAGGCATGAACTCAAATTTTATTAGCTATTTAGCCGGTATGATAACGTTCCTTTTTCCTTCTTTCATGTTTCTTATTATCTGTTTCTCGTTCCTTGTTTCATTTTTTTAGAACAAAAAATGTGACTATGTTTGAAAACTATTTTCAATTCTTGCTTTCTTAAAAAAAGAAACAGAAATACAAATTTGTTTGATAATCATTTCTTCTTTCGTCATTTTTGTTTTATATTTTTCTTAACATTTTTGCTTATTTTTTAGAGTAATTTAATTTAATTATGTAAAAAATAAAAAATATATAGAATTCATTAAAATATGAAAAAATAATTATAAAACATTCATTGATAATATATTTAAATCTTGTTGAAAAATTAATGAGTATACAGTACATTTTATTAGCAGTTTTTTCAAAAATAGAACAAAACACAAAAATATTTACACCGTATAGAACAATTTGATAAAATGAAAAAATCCACAAGCTCACAACGTGAAATAACAAAAATACCTCATGATTAAATCGCTCACACATGTTTGAAAAATGATTTTGTACAAATTTTAAACGATCTTGTACCTAGTCTAAACGATCTTATAGTAAGTCCAAACGATCTCGTGGCATGTCTAAATGATCTTGTACCCTTGTACCAAGTTTAAAAGATCTCTTGTACCTTTTACCTAGTCTAAACGATCTTGTACTTAGTGTTGGGACAAATATTGACCTATTTAAATGTAGTCTATTCTCAATTTTTATCATGAATATTTTCATTATTTTTATATCTTTTATACAGAATATAAAAGTAGACTTCAATACGAACCCAACGACATGAAAATCACTTAAATCGGAGTTCAAACGAAGGAGAACGGGAAAATTTAACACAAGGGGGCATTTTGGTAAATATCGAAGAAGATAGATACGTGTCAACCCCTCAGTCGTTCACGCCCAGCCTCGAAGTCGTGGGTTCCAACCTCACCAAACGCAAATTAAAATCAAATTTTAATTACAGAGGGCAACAACGTCGTTTTGAAGCCTTCACGCGCGCGAGTTCGAATCTCTCTTCACGCAAAATATTTACCACATATTTTCTCCTCAATTCGTGTCTTCAACGATCGACGACTCTCCGCGTGCCACATGACACGATCCCAGCACACGCGCTCCTCAGCCACGTGAGTTCGAATCCCATCCGACGTAATTCATTTCTTTTCTAATTTTTCCAGTGGCATTTTTGTAATTAATACCTAAACTTCCGTAATTACTCCAATTTTCATCTTTTCTTTTTGGACATGGGCTTAGAAATATAGTTAGGATCCATTTCCTCTATTTCTCCCTATAAATACCACCAATTAACCCCTAAATTCATATTCAATTCTAATACAATTCACTATTCGCTCTAAAATTACTCTCAAATTCCAATTTCTCTACCCTCACTCTATAATTTTTTATCTTCAACAATTTTTTCAGAATTATTGAAGATGGAAGG
>JBBPDI010000003.1:7985843-8000413 GCA_037974545.1 Cucumis variabilis
CCACGACAATACCTTGTATTTAGTTTCTTTGTAAAAATATACTACCAAGGTTTAGTTTCTATTTTACTTGTATTTATTCCTTTGGGAAAATTCGATAGATTTCGTGTACTTAGTTTTTTTTGTAAAAATGTTATCTATGTTATTGTTATATATGAAAGTTCTTATTTATATGTGTACTAGTTTTGTGTTAAAATAAAATAATTGAATTACAGGAACAAAAATATAATTGAATTACAGTTTTAAAAAAATCATAAGATACTTGATGGTTTTAAAATGTCATAAACAAGTGCATCCTTGACGGTTATTAAATGTCATGAACGCTTATACTCTTGACGGTTTTAAACTGTCACAAACACTCATACTCTTAACGGTTTTTACTTGTCATGAACATTTGTATACTTGACGTTTATGAAATGTCAATGTTCAATATTATTGACGTTTTTATCAACCATCAATAACTTTGGCTTTCTTGACATTGGCTTCGAGGATGGTTTTAAAACCATCAAGAATAGTAATTCTTGACAGTTTAAAAACATCAAGAGAGCCTGTTTTTGTAGTAGTGGTCTTTTTCTCTTCTTCTTTTGTAATTTTTCTTTTTCCTTTCGATCGTCTTTTTTCTTCTTCTACCATTTTTCTTTTGTTTTTTTTTCAAATTGTTATTTGGTTCAAGCTTGTGTACCAAATATAAAAAGTATATATATTTTTTATTTCTTTTCAAACCGTTATTTGGTTGTTTAAGATTGTGTGTGTAACGATCCAACTCTTTATACTGAGCTAAGGTCATTACCATTTAAAAACCAATAAAGACTTTTTATTTAAAATAAAAGAAAATACTAAATTTAAAGAAATATTTTAAATCTTCAATTAAATCATTTATAAAGTATATAAAGAAAGAATAAAATAAATAAATAAATAATAAATAAAATATTAATTTGGGTCCTATTTGAAATAAAAGGAAATATCTAAAAGTAGATATGAATTCTGAAATAAATTTATGAAAATTTAATACTGAAAACATAATGCGGAAGGAAACTGAACTATCCCCTATGGCGAACCACGGTCACTTCTTGTCATTCGCCAGCTTGCCTTTACCTCTACCTTTTCCTGTAAAATTAAACATAGAAAATGGTGAGTATAAACTTATACTCAATAAGAAACCCACTATTAGTCCCGTTAAGTGTCTGTTAATTTTCTGTCAGAGTCTTGTAAGAAGGTACCATCTAACTATTGTGCTCCTGAAGGTACCGTCTAACTATTGTGATCCCCTTATTGTCTGGACTCTTGATGACCTTGAAGAAAACACCCTAAAGGAGAGTCACGTTGTAAGTGAACCCGTTGAATCACACATAAACTACACACAGGCATATATAGGTGGTGATCCCATGAGACACCTATATGGTACGACTCTAACAGTAAATCTAACAGAACATCAGAGCCTGTATAAATATATCATAACATATATGTTGTAGCTCAGTCAAACATAACTCAATCATATCCTGATTAATCATAGCATACCTCAATTACAATGTATCATGGTCATAACATCTCAGTCATACATTTCTCGCTTAACTACATTAATACATGATACAGAATATGCATTCAACTTTAACAAGAAAATCCCTTACTTGGAGATTTGTTAAACCAAACTATTCCAGCTTTTCAACAGGCAAATCCTAGAGTTGTGGTTGAATTCCAATTAAACCTTGAATGGATAATTTTCACGCTTCGAATCCTCCAAAATAGCCAACTAAACCTTCAAAGCAATAAATAACCCAACTTAAATCCAATCGCACTAGAAATTTAATTAAAGACCAAAGAACAATCATTTAAGCGTACCAAGCCAACACAACTCACCCAAATGGCTCAAATAGTTTGCAAGAAAGGCTAAAACTGAAGGTGGCTCGGCTAGAAGAGGCTTCGGCTCGGTGAAGATGGTAGTGGCTCGGGTCTAAAATACTGCTCACGTGTGTGGCTTGGTGGAGATGGTAGCGGCTCGGATTGAAATGAATGGTTGGGATGACCAGAGCTATAGTGACAACAACGCAACAACTAAGGATGCGCGCAGCATCGACGAAGGTTGAGAGAGCGAGCAATGTTGGTGAATGGAGGCGTCTTTAGAGATCGATAGCATGCGGCAGTGGAGGAAACGTCTTACGGCTATCTTTGCGAGGCTTCATCGGACAGAATAAGGCTGATGACGTGGCTAACGATAAGATAAACGACGAGCAACGGAGGAGAATGATTTCGTCTGAGCAGCGGTGGTCGACGGCGACAATAGAAGGGCGAAGAGGGACGGCTAGGACTTGTGAAGAAGGAAGAAGAAGATGAATAGTTTGGCATATTTCACGAAGTGGGTTTGTAATATAAACAATAACATTATTATTATTATTATTATTATTAACAATTATTATTATTATACATTCTCTTTCTTTCTCCTTTTCCCTTTTGAATAAAATCTCTCTCTCCATCTTAAATACCATCAAATCAATCTTTTACCCCTTTTCAAAAACATAACCACATCTCATTCTCTCACCTAATTAATTATCCATTCAATCATCTTTTTCCTCTTTTATCTATTTATTTATATATTTTCCCAAAACAAAAATATATCAACTTAATAATTATAGTTTCTTTAATATAATCATTATTATTTCCAAAATTAAATAATACATTAATAACATATCTTCCTAAATAATTATATTATCTCCAATAATATAATTATTCTTATCTTCCATTTCCATAACTTAATGAGTAAATCAATATCATTCCACAAAAAAAGATAATCCTCACCAAAAATCTCAATTTAAAAGTTGCCTTAATTTTTTTTTTTTGTCGTTATAGTGCGTCAAATATAAAATATCGTAAAAAAAATCGTTGGGATATTGGATAGCAAAATCTAAACGATCGTGTACGAAAGAATCGTTAAAAAAATCCTTTAGATTTGGGTAGCCAAATATAAATCTAAATGATTGTGTCCTGGATATAATGGATTGTGTACCAAATTTAAGCAATCAGGTACCAAAAAAATCTAGAAAAAAAAATGATTGAGATTTGCCTATCCAAACTTAAACGATCATGTACCAACAAATTTTGAATAGAATCATTTAAATTTGTATAGCCAAATTTAAACAATCAAATATAAACCATTTTGTACCAAAAATATTTAAGAAAATCGTTTAGATTTCATTGCTCAAATTTAACGATTAAATCTAAACGATTGTATGCCAAAGAATAGTCAAATCTAAACGATCGGCGTTGGGTGTCAATTAATCACAGACATTTTTGGTATTTTTCATTGTAGCTACGACTGTGAGTTTTATTCGTTTTCTAAATTGTTCTATATGGTGTAAATATTTAACCATTTTGTTACACGATCGTTTAGATTTCGCCACTACATAGCTGACGTAAGGTCTTGAATCCTCTGCTCAGATAGCTTAGTCCTTGCCTACGGCTTCAGTCCTTCAACAAAACATAAGATTTTGTATTTTTATATCATATCGGATATGACAGCATTGGCCCTGCAAATTGTTTCACATACTCTCCAATGGTTCCAGTGTGTTTTAACTTGCGCAGTTTCTATCGAGCCAGAGTTTCAACATTCTCAAAGAAAACTACGAGCGAAGTTCTTTCTTTAAACTATCCCAAGTGTCTATCAAGCAACGCCCTTACTAAATATCAACATACCAGGACCTCCACCATAACTTTGCATCTTCAGACAAATGCATGGTCACCAATGTCACTTTGGCTTCTTCTGTAATGGTATTCATGGCCTTAAAGTATTGCTCAATATCAAAGATGAAGTTTTCTAATGCATTTACGTCTTTTGCCCTACAGAAAGGCTTGGTTTTAGGGATTTTTATTTTACTAACTGAAATTGCTCCTCCATTCGAACCTTGGTTTACTATCGCTCGCATTATGAGGTTCACCTTCGTGCTCACCCTTTCTGATCTCAGTCCCAACGACATCGAGGGTAGCTCAAAATTTCTCTATTAGGTTATTGTCGTTTATCATTGCCAACATCGTCTTTTTCGAGTTATTTAGCTCAATAACTTGTTCTTCCATATAGGCAACAGATCCCGATGAACTGTCCCCACGTTCGTAGGTGACGTTTCCAGTTCTTACAATTTGTGACTCTAAAGTGTCAACTCTAGCCAACAAATCTTGTATGGGTAATCCATCTAGACGATCGAACACCGCAACAAAAGCAATTACTTTCTTGGAAATTTTATTAAGTTGGTTTTCTAAGAAACTGATGGAATCAGGAACATCCACCAGGTAGAGTATTTGCTCTTCGATTTCTACCAATCGTTCATTATGGGTCTTGCCCGTCTGTTTCGTAGTCGACATCTTTCTATCTCAACTGTGAATTAGCCAATTTGGCTCTGATACCACTTGTCACAATCGTAGCCTTTCAAACTCAGGACAGAAGACTGTGTGACACTTGTTCTAACTCGATGAACAAGTCAGCCGATCAAAATCTGAAAGTTACAAACCGAGTCGATGTATGATGTAACTTTCCTTCACGTTCTTAGGGAAATTATTTATAAAACTCAAGAAAGAAAGAAACACTTTAAAATCAACGTTACAATATGCATTGAAGACTGTCAGTTACAAGGGAAAATGTTTGCTTGTAAAGAGTGCGACAATGTTTGGACGATGATTCAACTACTATGTCTCCCCTATAGTACATTTTGAACATTTTCAACTCTAGTAGGCTTGCATATGAAAATGTCGAAACATCACTCCCAAGCTTTATGACTTAAAATGGAAAGCAACTAGCTAAGCTAAATACAAAACATAAAATAAGATAAATTTGGGGTATTTGGACATACAGACATAGACAAACACACCCTAGACAAGTATGACCGTGCAACTGTCGTTCGAACGTACATGCGTCAGTCAATGGAGTTACCTGGTGAGAGAGGTGGAGTAGTGGCCAACAACAGATAGTGTGGAAGAGTGTTGGTGTGAAAAAATGATGTTATGGGAGGATTTGTTATTGTTTCGAAGAACTTTTTTTTTTTTTACAATCTAAATGTACAAGTAATCTAAACCTACACCAATAATTTATTAGGGGTATCAAGTGTATCAGTTGTTTACATTTTCCTATTTTATATCGTAGATTTATTATTATTATTATTTTCTACTATTTGCAAAACTAAAAGGTTTGAGCTACAAGTGTAACATTAATTACTCTATCCTAACATTTATTTTGATTAGAACTTGAAGATAATAATTGTTACCAGATTTGAAAACTTCCTTAGTTTGTTAAGCTCTAATTTTGAACATGGAATCAAAAGACAGGACAGAATTGGTTTCAATAAAAAATGTTGACATTTTTAAAACTTTAGATCCAAAATTTCCCTCCCTCTCCTAGATTCGTTCCTTCCTTTCCCTCTTTCCAAATTAACTTTAGAAAAAAGAATCAATGTTTTGACATTAATGCAGACCATCAACTTTCCATTTTAGTAAATTTGACTTTAAAACAACTTACTAACTATTGCAATTTTAACCTTCAATTCAATTCTCACTAATTCACCTACTGATTTCTACAAAAGAAAATGAAAATTTCTTCATAAAACTCGTTAATTTCAACAAAACATTCACGCAAAAGTAAGTTTGAAATGTGTCTGAATTATCATTAAACAACATTACCAAAATACATAATTTACAATAAAATAATAATAATTCTAATTTCTAATGTTATTTTTACTTCCAAAAAAAAACTATGAATCTATTAATTTCAATTTTTTTATATAGCTCATTACACGTACAAGAGCTTAAATAGAGCAAAAAATTATTAGTGGGTTAAAATGAAAATACAACTATTAATGCCCTCAAGAGTAAATTAATCTACTCAAATTTATTAATGGGTGACTTGAGCTATAAATAGCCAATGAGAATATACAAGCTCATGGGCTTTGATGGGCTTTTACAAATGGTTATAACTGCTATTTAACAAAAATAACAAAGTAACAGCAACTAACACTAAGAGCATAACTAAACCTTAATACTCCCCCTCAAGATGGTTTTAGAATATCAATAATCCCCATATTGGAAAGTAGAGTTGTGAAGGAAGGTATAGGCAATGCTTTAGTGAATATATCAGCGATTTGGTGTTGTGTTCGGATGGGCATGAGCTTTATTGCTCCTTTAACAATCTGGTCTCGGACGAAGTGGCAATCTAGCTCAATATGCTTTGTGCGTTCATGGAAGACAGAATTGGAAGCAATGTGTATAACTGCAGTACTGTCACAGAAAATCAGTGAGGGAGACAGTGTGGATACATGTAAAATCTTTTAGTAGTTGGACAATCCATGTAAGTTCACTTGTTGTGGCAGGCAATGCTCGGTATTCAGCTTCAGCAGAGGAGCGTGATACTATTGTTTGTTTCTTTGATTTCCAAGAGATTAAAGAATCTCCTAAGAATATACAGAAACCAGTAGTTGACTTCCTTGTGTCCAGACATGAAGCCCAATCTGCATCACTAAAGGCTTGGAGACGGAAAGAGGCAGAGGGTTTAATGAGAAACCCTTGTCCAGGGGAGCCTTTTAGGTATCGAAGCAAGTGAGTTGCTGCAGCCATGTGTGACTGACATGGATGGGAGACATATTGGCTGAGTTTGTGGACTATAAACATGATGTCTGGCCGACTGATGGTGAGGTATAGTAACCTACCGATGAGTCTTCGATATGAGGAGGGATCACTTAACTCCTTGCTGTCATTTGCTTTTAGTTTAGTATTCGGATCCATTGGTAAAGAAGCTGGTTTAGATGCTAGGAGTCCTGTGTCTTCTAAAAGTTGAAGGATGTAATTTCTTTGGGATATGACGATCCCTTTCGTGGAGCGAGCTAGCTCTAAGCCAAGGAAATACTTCAATGTACCAAGGTCCTTTAACCTGAAAGTAGAATTTAGATGCGCCTTTAGTGTGGCTATGATCTCTATAGAGGCTCCAGTAATGATGATGTCATCAACGTATACTAACAGAGCAGTAAAAGTGGACTCTTTTTCTCTTATGAACAGGGAATAATCCGATTTGGACTGTTTGAAGCCGAGTGTCATTAGAGCTTGGGAAAATTTATCAAACCATTGTCTAGAGGCTTGTTTAAGTCCATAGATGGATTTGTGTAATTTACAAACTAGTTGCTCCCCCTTTCTAGCAACTGTTTCGTGTTTGTAATCGAGAGGAAGGTCCATATACACAGTTTCAGCAAGATCTCCATGTAGGAAGGCATTATTTACATCCAATTGTATGAGAGGTCAATTCATTGACACTGCAAGATTGAGCGAAACTTTTACAGTCACTAGTTTTGTTACCAGAGAGAATGTTTCAATGTAGTCCAAGCCTTCTTGTTGAGTGTATCCTTTTGCTACCAACCGGGCTTCGTACCTTTCTATGGTTCCATCTGATCTATGTTTGACTTTGTAGACCCATTTGCATCTTGTTGAATGACAATTATTTGGTAGGGGAACAACAGTCCATGTTTTATTAATTTCCATAGCTGAAAGTTCAGTTTTCATAGCTTGGCGCCAATGTGCATATGGGACTGCTTGGTGGTAGAACTGAGGTTCATGGGATGAGGAGATGTTTAAGGCAAGATTTTTGTATGGTAGGGAAAGTTTGTCATAGGTAAGAACCTTTTGAAGGGGGTGTTTTAGGTTGGGAGGTGGGTTATTTGTATTATGTAGTAGGTTGCAATGGTAGGTTTGGAGATATGGTGGGGGTTTAGAGAGTCTAGTAGATCGTCGGGTAGGTACTGGTTCATTTCTTCCAGTATTGTTGTCTTGATGTCTACTTTCTATGTGACTAGGACTGTTGGTGATGGAGAGTGAGGGTGAATCGTCACTTAACCCTCCATGTTGTGGTGGTATGTCCATGTTGCTGGTATCATTAAGACTTTTTGAGGATGCGGTTTGTATTCCAGAGAATTCAAACGATGTTGGCACCACCAAATCTGGAAATGGATCATGTATATCTTCTTGGATAGTTATGGAATGAAAGGGAAATGCGTTTTCATGGAATATTACATCCCGGGATACAAAGAAGCTCTTCTTTTCAATGTTGTATAGTCTGTATCCTTTCATTCTAGGGGGATATCCAACAAAGACAGAAGGTATGGAACGAGGATCAAATTTGGTGTGATATACACTAAGTGTTGAGGCAAAACACAGGCAGCCAAAGGTGTGAAGTGACTGATAGTCGGCATCCTTTTTATTCAGTTTGCAGTATGGTGTTTGCTAATTTAGGGATTGTGAAGGGGTATGGTTGATGAAGAATGTTGCTGTCAGGACACATTCTCCCCAAAAACTGATGGGTACTCTAGACTGAAAGAGGAGAGCTCGAGCAACATTAAGTATATGCTGGTGTTTTCTCTCAACAACTGAATTTTGTTCTAGACGTTCAACGCATGAATACTGGTGGATGACTCCCTTTGATGAGAAGAAATCAGTAAAGCATAATTCAAGCGCATTATCTGATCGGAAATCCTTGATGGTGGCGTTGTATTGGTTTTCAACAAGTGTGAAAAACTTTGGTATGATGTGTTGTGCGTCAGACTTCTGTTTCATAAGAAAAATCCATGTATATCTGGAGAAATCATCTACAATGGTAAGGAAGTATCTATGTCCAGAATATGTGCAGTTTTTGTAAGGTCCCCATGTATCACAGTGAATCAAATCAAATGCTTTATCTGAGATATGTTTATTTGAGTGAAAAGAAAGTTTTTTCTGTTTGGCTAGAGGGCAAACAATACAGATATGCTGTGACTTAGGTAAGTAAAACTGAAGTAAATCTTTCAAATGAGTAATATGCTTGTGACTAGGGTGACCTAATCTATTATGCCATGTATCAATATCAGTGTGAGTCAAAGCAGCTACAGGCATATTATTGTAAGTAGGCAATGTATGTGAACAATAGACAGAATTCAAACTGGAAATTTTGGTAGTGTCAGAGGTGTGAAGCAGATACAACCCATGTCGTATGTTAGCCTTGCCAATCGTCTTCAAGGAATACTTGTCCTGAATAATGCAAAAACTGTTATAAAACTTAACTATTGTATGTAAGGATGAAGTCAGGGCACTGATTGATAGTAAGTTGAAGCAAAACTCAGGCAAATACATCACATTCTTGAGGATCAACGTGGGAGATATATTGACTGTGCGAGTGTATTTGACAGGAACATGGGTTTGATTTGGTAAAGACACTGTGGCATTTTGTATAGGTTGTAGAGTTGTGAACATATTTTTATCATGGCAAATGTGTGTAGATGCTCCAGAGTCTAAGATCCACGTATCATTTTTCATAGGAGGTATAAGTTTGGCTTGAGAGCACATACCTGCTAAATGTAATTTAGAGGAAGACTCTGCATCTGTTTTTGCCTTACTGAGATGAGACTGCAACATTGAAAGAATGCTTTCGCACTGTTCTATTGACAAGTTTCTAAGAGGGTTTTCAGATGGGCTATTTGTAGAGGACTCAGTCTTCTGTGGATTTTTCTGATGGTAACGGTGCCCTGGGGGATATCATGGATTTTGTAACAGCGATCCATAGTATGACCTAGAAGATTGCAATGGGAACAGATTGGACGATCTTTCTTCTTGGTATTGCCGGATGGTTTGGATGAGCCTTTCGCCAGAAACGCTGTTGCCTGTGTTGTAGAAGGATCATTTACAATTTGAGGCATGGGGATTGCTCTCTGCTCAATCTCTTGAACTACAAAAGAGAAAGCTTTCAAGATTATACGCTCAGGTTCCATCAGAAGTAATTGTGTACGTATAGGATTGAAGGTTTCATTTAGTCCCATAAGGAAAGTCATTACGTACTCAGTTTGGAAATATCCATTGAGTTCCTTGACTGCTCCGCAGGAGTAGTGTCCACATGAACAGGAAGGACGATATGAGGCTAATTCATTCCACAATGTTTTAAGTTTGGCGTAGTAGGTGGTGACTGAGTCTTGCGATTGTGTCAAGGTTGATAGTTCTCGGAGAATCTGGTATACTCGAGGTCTGTTCTTGCGTTGATACCTTTCTTGTAGATCAATCCATATTTCGTGCGCTGAATCAGAGAAGTTGATGCTTGCGGATATTTCTTTTGACAGCGAGTTTAATATCCAAGCCGTGACTACACTGTTGCAGACGATCCATGGTTGAAGAAGGTCACCGGTTGGCCGTGTGATGCTGCCATCGATGAAGCCAAGTTTATTTTTCACGGTTAAATCGATTTTCATCGCTTGACTCCAAGAGGCATAGTTCGTTTCAGTGAGGAGGTTGGATACGAGGACGACGCTCGTGTTGTCTGAGTGGTGTAGAAAATAGGGATTGGAGTACTCTTCAATGGTGGAGAAGTTCGCCGTCTGGTTGGTGGATGAGGAGGAATTTGTGGGAGGGACCCTACTTTTTGCCATGAAGGAAATGGAGGATCGTGACTCTTAAGGGAAATTATTTGGCCGCTCTGATACCATATTAATGCCCTCATGAGTAAATTAATCTGCTCAATTTTATTAATGGGTAACTTGAGCTTATAAATAGCCAATGAGAGTATACAAGCTCATGGGGCTTTGATGGGCTTTTACAAATGGTGGTTATAACCACTATTTAACAGAAATAACAAAATAACAACAGTAACATAACTACTCCTTAATAATCCCTCAAAACAAAATTTTTTAATGGTAAAGAAAATAAAAAAGATATTATACTAAAAAAAATTATAGATAACACAGAGTTTCTTTTTTAAATTAACCCATAACAAACTTGAACGAGAACTAAATTTTAGATTCCTTACATGTATAAGAATTAAAATTCATCAAACTTTAAAGTATATCAATATATGAATCCAAAGTCGTATTTTATCCTAAAAAGTCAAAGTTATCATCAAATATAACAAAATGAACTAAAATATTTATAGATATAACAAAATAACATTGTTTATTTGTGGTAAACTGCAATAAACGATTATTTATTTCTATCATGACATAGATAGATGAACACATATAGTAGTTTATTGTTGTCTATTATAATTTATTGTAGATAGACGGCGATACTTAAATATTTTTGTAAATACTTTTGAGTAGTTTTTTTTTTGTTTAAAATAAAATTTTAAAAAACCCATTAAATAGCTGTAATTATTGTCTACCTAACATCTTTGGATTAACAAAGATAATGATAGTTAAAAGTAAATCTATAAATAATTAATAATTGAATAAAATAAAATAAAATAAAATAAAGATTTGTATGATTAGAAAAAAAAAGTATAATTTGACCACTAAAATTTAGTGAAAACATCACTTGAATGACCTCAAAAAAATAAACCCACCATTGAAGATTGAAGTGTAGAAGTTAAAGAATCACATTAGTATTTATAAATTAAATCAATTTCTTTTCATATGGTGATTACTGTATTTTTTTAATCATCACTTGACCACTAACTACCACATTATTTTACTTAAAAGAATAGTGAAAGTGTAAAATGGGGGTCTCAAGTCAATTATTTTCTAGAAAAAGCCAATTTAATATTCCACACAACTTTTCTCAATGAATATATTTTGTGTATATATATTCCATACAACAAAATAATGCCGTGTGAAAAGAAAAGATGTTTCATAAGAAAAAAAAATAATCAGTGGAGAAAGATTTATTTTAGGACAATGTACAACAAATGTATTCAAAGGTACATGCATGTTTGATGTCAATTGGATTAAAATTTATGTTGAAGAACAAAGATTAAACATTTTTAAGACAAGCCTTGTTGATAATTTTTTTTTAAATGTTATTATTATAAAATACTCATTCAATCATGAATTTGGAAAGAAGAGAAGATAAGCAAATAAGTTGCATGTTGTCATCCGAGGCGAGATGGCTAGGAGATCAGATTTGCTAATCTCCACACCCAAACTGCGGCCATCCTAGGTGAAATAGCTAAGTGATTTGCTAATATCTTCACACACATGTCGTCCATCCTAAGCAAGATGAGATGTAATAATGATATCATTGTCCTTTTAATGCAAAATTTTTATGACTATTTTGCGTTATAAAAGATAAAAGAGTCAAATATTTTAATTTCATTTCATATTTAATTTCCAAAGTTATCCTCCATTAGTTACAAATATTTACATAATTAAATTTTCCTATTTAATTATCAACATCTCTTTGAGTTTCCTATGTTGTATTAACACTTTTTCTTCTTCATTTTGAGAGATGAAAAAAACAAGAAAAAAAATATATTTCAAACTATCTTTCTGTGAGTTTTTCAAGCAATCAAAAGTGTCTATTTTAGTATTGGTATTCCAACCAATTTTAGTGCAATTCTAATTAAAGAACACAACTATTTTATCCTAGAGACAACGGGGCTATATAAATTTGTTTGCACAAATGAGCAAAGTCGAGAAACGTCTTAAAAAAAGCGAGATCTAAATGCAACTCAACATTCTTTTCTTAACTTATTTCTATTTTGCAGTAGACGTTCCAAGCAACTTGATCAGTAGGCGAGTTTACTAGAGAAGGCATTCTATTAAGACGAGATACCAATATACCAGGCGAATTACAAGGCAAGATAGCACACGGGTTGTTTAGGCGTTCAATTTAGACGCTACATCTTCTCAACAAGTTATTCCTTTTCCAACAAGTCTATGTATACATCTTTTAAAAGTTGGAACTATTACTTAGTCCATAAGGCTAAAGTTAGTTAATTTAACTCAACAATAATTGGTATGTATTAATTTATTTGACGTTGAAATTTAGAGCCTGTTAGATAATGTTTTCATTTCCTCTTTCTCGTTTTATGTTTCTCACTCCTTGTGTTTACCACAAGGTTGTGTTTGATAACTATTACAATTTTCTATTTCTTGAAAAAAAAAATATAAAAACAGAAATTTGTTCTGATAATCATTTCTTGTTTCTTGTGTTATTTTTTCTAACACTTTTATTTATTTTTTTTAGTTTAAATATAATTTAATGGTGTAAAAAATAATATATATATAATTCATTAAAATATAAAAAATAATTAATTTATTTTTTAAAACTTTTCAAATATACTTGACACCAAATAAAAATAAATAAATTATTAATAAAATTTCAAATATATATATATATATATCAATTATGTTTTGAAAGTTCAAATTTAAATATAATATATCAAGGTATCTTTTCAAATATAGCCATAAATGAATCAAAATATTTATAAAATACAACAAAATTGATATATTTAATACTAATATAATTGATAAAATTTAAAAAATTGCTGTATTTTAAAATATTTTCAACACTTGTATGTCATTTACAATAATTTTTTATATATCAATCAATTCTTAATATTTTAAAATTTGTTAGAGATCGATAAGGTACAAAAAGTTTAGTGTGTGGGATTGTTTGTTAGAGTGTTAAACGTTGAATAATTTGGATGTTAAGAATGAATGTGCACAAATATGTTAAAAACCACTTTTTTTAAGGCAGCCTCACTCTCACTTTTGTAAAAACACTATGCTATGCTCTTTTTATTTATTAAGATGGTGTAATAGTTGTAGGGATGGAGAGATTTAAACCCAAATCTTTTGTCTATTATACATATGTCGGTTGAGTTGAACACATGTTTGTCTGTTATACTCATTTTAAGATTTATTCTATGTATTTAGTGTATTTTTTCTATAACGATATTTTTTATCATAAATTTTCAAATTGATTAGTTCAATAATATCACATTTTTATATAAAATAATTAATATCACATCTTTGAAAAATAAATTGATTTATTTCTCTTATAATCAAGTTCTTAACAAATAATCTAGAGCAAACAATACAATGATATATGTTATAAATAATTATTTAGAAATCCAAATTAATAATAAAAAAAAATTATAATTAGTATGTTTTAATTAAGGTATGTTTGGGAATGATTTTAAAATTATCAAAATTACTTTTGTTGTTTTTATAAGAAAAAATTATCAAAATAGAAGAATTGACAAAATATATGAACATCACAAACAAAATAAGTGTTGTAAATTTTGTCTTTTAGTAATTTTTTTTATATGGAGCATAGATAGTTGTTTTTTCTATTTTTTTGAAAAAAAAAATCCTTATAAAAATATCTCTAAAACATTTTTTTATTTGACTTTGAATATTAAAAAGTACAAAATAAATATTAAATTTATTTGAGTAATTAAAAGTTAGACAAGAATATTTCTAATTACTTACTTTTTCAACTTTTTTTTCATTATTATTTTTAAATATAACAAAATTTTAAAGTCTATCAATCAATGTCATTAATAGATAGACCCAATAGAAGTTTATGAGTGTCTATCAATATATATTATTGATATATTTTGAAATTTTGTAATATTTGTAAATGTTTTTATCAGTTTTGTTATTTTAAATATATTTTTTTTTAAAATACAATTACATCCAATTATTTTAAAAGCTATAAAAAACTCCAAACTAAAGTCTAATTCTTTTTTGCCATTTTTTGTGTCCCTTTCAAGAAAAAAAGAAAGATCCAATTGGGGTAAGCAAGTAGGAGGAAAAGGAAAGAAAGTATAGAAATCAACCTTGGCATACTTTTGGAGATCACTAATTGGAAAACAC